>JANHFX010011930.1:0-14957 GCA_027560015.1 Chloroceryle amazona | reverse complement strand
CCCAAAAAAAGGGGCGGGGGGGATGCTCCGGCAAAAAAGAAAGCGGAGGAACAGGCAGGGGGGGGGGGGGGGGGTGGGGAAAGGACCTTCCCGCACGGCAACCAGGATACACTGTGGCTTAAATTTCGTCTGGAAAACAAAAAATAAATCCTTGTCCTCGACCAGGGGCTCACTTCAGAGCGAGCTGCTGACTGAGTCAAACTCTGGATTTTTGTGAAGGTTTTCCTGCTTCCCTTTTTTCAGCAAGCCAAACATATTTACGTAATTCTCTCTTATTTAGGATTTAATCTGTGGCATTAACATTCCTTGCCATGGGGTCTGTGCAGCACTGTGGAGGAATGAACTCCAGGCAGCGACTGAGGTGAAGGACTGGAAATAAACATGGAGCAATAATCCGGTTTATTCTGGGAATTAATTTCCCACCTCCCGTCTCTCTCGTTATTAACGACCCCTTTGTTAGTCTGTTAGATAACTTCCTCTGCTGCAAGGGTTACGAGCTCCCGCAGCTGCTCCATCTCAGCGGGGCGCAGCCACCGAGGGGAGTTTTGCCGTGTACCGCAGGGGGAATCAGCATCGGGCCCTTGTGAAGGCTTTTTTGCCATCCTAGTGCCATTACCACCTGCTTGGCAGTGACTTTGCCACCTTGCAAGGAAAAGGAGGAGGAGGAGGGCCTTCAGGTTTGTTCCCCACAACCAGGGATGAGCTCCCTGCCCCTAGCTCTGCACCCTGGTTGAACACAGGTCTTGATCCCAATGCTGTTTTTCATAGAATCATGGAATGGTTTGGGTTGGAAGGCACCTTGCCAGGTCATCTTGTCCAATCTCCCTGCAGGGAGCAGGGACATCTGCAACTAGAGCAGGTTGCTCAGAGCCCTGGCCAACCTCACCTGGGATATTCCAGGGATGAGGCATTGACCACCTCTCTGGGCACCCTGAGCCAGTGTCTCACCAGCTGTTCCAGTGTTTCACCACCCACCTTTTCCTAAAATGCAGAAGCAAAAATGCCTCGTATAAGCGACTCTAGGCAGCTGTTTGAACCAGCTTCTCATCCACTGGGAACCAGCACAACTCCTCTGATCTTCCTGTTCATTTACACCTGGCATTGCTTCCTATGGTGCCAGCCGCCTGCGAAATCCAGCCCCCAGGGCAGACCCCTGCAGTTGGAACAAGCCGTGGGGTGTGTTCCAGATGTGGTGGAGGTACTGAGTTTGGCCAGAGGCACCTTCACCTCTGCTCAGCATCCTGCCTGGTGCACAGGGGCCTCTCACCCACTGTAAACCCATCCTGGTGTTGTCTCAGCCCAGCCCAGTCTGCTTCCAGCCAGACTAACTTCACCTATGAGGTTTGAACCCTCCTGCTCTGCTCAGGTCTTGGAGAAGATCAAGGAGAAGGAGGGAATCTGTTGATGAATGACAAGGCAGGATATTGTAAAGTCTGCAAATAAACTGTTTATGGGTATCATCAGTGATAAGGGCCCTATTGCTATGCTGGGCTGGACAGGGACTGGCTCTGGGCTTTTGCACAGGGAAGATGACAAACGAGCAGCTGCTGGCATCCCCCCTAAGCCCGGTGCCCAGCTTGTAAGTTCCTGAAATAATGCTCTGACTGCATGGGTTTTGCAGACCCCTGGAAAGCCACCAAATCCCTTTTAAGAGGGCAGCAAAACACACGCATGAAAAGCAAAGGCTGCTGCTGTCAGGAGTTTTAGTTCCACAGCAGGAAAAGCTGCCTCTCCCCTGGGAGATTTAACAATGGAGGATAAAAACAGGGGAGAAACTATTCTTACAAAAACACACTTTCCAGAAAATACTTGGGGTTGCTTCATCTTTTTTGCTTTTTTTCTCTTATAAAAACATGCTTTTCTGAAAATACTTGGGTTTACTTCTTCTCTTTTTTGGGTTAATCAAGTGTTTTGGCAGTAGCAGACCAGAAGCAGATGATGCAGGCGCTCACTGTGTCACTTAACTCACAACTGAGATGAGTCTAATGCTATGCCAAGGGCTGCAGCACAAGAAGCAGTAGAAAACTGGGATGTCTTAAAAAAAGACAGGTTTTTTATAAGGATTCTTCCAAACTTGGTCATTAACCAGTAGTAGCTGTATACTAGAAGAGATGATTAGTGTTGGGTTTTAGTTAGTCCAATTAACTGACTTCTGATTTCTAAGGAAGAACATCTGTGGGTGGTGGATGATAGAGACATCATCTTTGCTTGAGAACTAGGAGAAGGATAAAGTTTGAAAGAACTTTTTTTTTTTTTGAGCCCAGACCAATTTGTTACCCATTTTCAAAGCTTCCTGGGAGGCTTTAGCTGTGGAACTCCTGTTAAGGAGTTTCAGACAACTTCAAGGCAGATTTGCAGCCCCGGTATCACCTCCTAAAGTAAGGCTTTGTATAAAAGACAACAAATTAATGACAGAAAATCAAAATGATAGTGCTGATCCTTAAACCGGTGGAACCATCTTCTCTTCTCAGTATGTTCCAAGTCCCCATATGGGAACCTACAATGAATTGAACTATTTTCTGATGCCTTCAGGCTTGTTCAATGGGACAAGAAATAATAAAATAATACCATGTGGACCTACATCTCACTCAACCTCTATGCTTTTATGGCACTGTTTCATGGCACTTTAGGAAATGACTGCATCAGGGCAGCTGTCAGGTAAAATCCTTATGCTAAAGAATATGTAAAGTAAAGCAGCAGTAGGAGAGGTTGCACATCAACAAAAAGCCAGATCGCCTATTCTGCCCCGGACCTTCCCAGGTGGGCAGGGTGTTAGCAGGGACAACATGTTTTGAGATTGAAAGCTTGCCGCGCTCCATCTCGAGGGAAGCAAGAAACGTAAGCCACACTTACCTCCCCCATACATCTGACACAAGTATGGAAACCTCCACACATTTCCCAGCCCCACGGCATAGGAGATGCAGGCGAAGACAAACTGCAGGGGATTGTCCCATAGCGGCCGGGATTTCTCCATTGCTTGCTGGCAGTCAGAGTTTCAGCAGAGCCGTCCTGCCTTCAGCCCTCTGGGTGCTCTGCCAGCCCTCCCTCAAACTCCACGCCAGCCCGGCTTGGAGGGGAGGGAAAGGCGGAGGAGACAGGCTTGCCAATTCCTATCAAGCTTTTTAATTACTAATCTTATTAACAGGCACATACTGAAGTAGGAATGCTGGTAAATAGATTATAGACACACAGAGGACGATAAAATTGGTACTTTGGGTGAATAGCTGCTTGGGTTTTGAGTGGCATTTCTGGGAAGGATGTGAGCCCAGGGGTCTTTATCAGCTCATATGCTGGCTTGGCACTGGGAGGCAGTAAGACTGGGGCTGCTCTCTGGGTTTGAAAACAGGACATTTCTTCCCCCCCGGGCCTCGCTCTCTTCCCTAGGAGTAACATTCCCATGAATGAGGCATCAGCTTGGACTTGACAGAGCAAGGAAGTGGCTCCCATACCCTTAGGACTGGGTTTACTGGCTGTCAGAGCTCCCTTTTATTCCCAGGGTCCCTTGCCCTAGAGGTCCTCAGGCACACCATCGCTTGGGCTTCAGGTGGTGAGACGATGGCTCAGGTTGCTCCTCGGGTGGTCAGTACCCTATCCCTAGAGCCATTCCAGGGGAGGTTGGCCAGGGTTCTGAGCAACTACTCTAGCTGAAGATGGTCAGTGCTGGGGACGTTGGACTAAACAGCTTCTAAAGAGTTCCAAACCAAACCATTCCATGATTCCACATGTGAGTGCACTAAACAGCCCAGTCTCTTTTCACTTACCTTCATACTCAAACCTCACTGCTGCAGATGAACTTTGCTGAGGGGCTGCTTAGAAGTATTTTTAAAGGGCAGCAGGGACCAGATATACAAAAGGTTTCCACTGGGAAAAGATGCCTATGGCCTATTGGGGAGGCAGAAGGACACAGGAGGCCTTTGGGTCATCTGAATGCACAATGAGATACCAGGTCTGAACATGAACCCTGTGTGCTTGGGCCCCTGCCAAGGTACACATTGAGCTCAACCATGTCGGACAGGTCTCCCCATGCAGGAGGCTGCCATCAGCATCTGCTGCAATATAAAAGAAGCTGAACAAGCCCAAGGACTCAGTTTCCTTCCTCTGTCTGTATTTTTTTGAGGGCAGGACTGGGCACCTCTCAGGTCTGTTTTACAAACAGGACTTGCTCAACTGCTGTCACTCCTCTGGTGCCAGGAACTTGCTCCCTGCCAGCACTATGTGCGCAGCTTCAGCATCCAGTCAGGCACTGGCAGCAACAAGGCTTCCAGCTGGGGGGCAGGTTGAGAACCCCTACCCCAGGCCTTTGGACATGAGCCCAAGCTGCAGAGTATGTTGTGCGGCCTTGCTGCGACCAGCAGAACCACTGCCATGGACTTGCTGACCAGCTACCTGTACCAGCAAAGTCACAAAGTCACCACTTTTTACAAGCTAGGAAAGGTGACTGCAAGAGGTTTATGCACCTCCTGTAAGTGAATCCATATGTTTTAGAGTTGCTGGAAAACAGAAAATATCAGAGTTCACCAAAACCTTCGCAAGGGAGGGAGCTTTGAGGGACCTTGAGGCTCTTCTGCAACATCCTTGCAGTTCTTGTCTTGCTCACAGCACTGTAACATGCCAGGTAGCCCTGGAAATATATCTTGTGGGTAACCCTGAGTTCTGCTGGAAGGGGACTTTAGAACCCTTCAGAATTAAACCAAAGCACACACATGGAGAAGCTACAGATGTGTTAGCTGTCCTGCAGCCCAAAAACTTTTTACAAATTATTAAAAAGCTACATGTCCATCAGTACCTGTGGGAATGATTATAAACAATGCTCATAAAGATCTTACACCATTTAATAACTCGTAGCCAGGACAGCCTTAAAAAATAGCCTACCACTAGCACTTGGGATGCTTCTGTGCGAATAGATTACTGCTACTGATGAGCATAATCAAGTTAAACATTTCCTTGTCTCTGTACCTCCTCCCCATTACATTTCAAACTCGTTTACTAATGGGCTGGGGAGATGGCACAGGCAGAGAGGTGTGGTGTCCTCAGATCAGGTCAGGCCAGATCAGGAAGTTCAGGTGCAGTGAAATGAATCCTCACCTCTCCCACAAACATCAACATCAGCCTCAGAAGCAGATCAGATCACAAAATACTATTAGTCTTTTATAAAGGTGGCCATGCACATAGGCACCCAGCAAAGCACTCATCATCCAGTGGCTCTTCCAGAGACAGGCTTTAAATATTTAAAGGTATTTAAACAGATAACCCTCAGGAATATTTGCTGTAGGACCTCAGATTATCTATGTACTCTTTCTGGAGCTATTCAAGGTTTTATTTCCTTTGAACTTCCTTCTTTCAGGCTGGAGGACTTATCTTCAGGGACAAAGATAAGCCTTTGATAGACATATACAAGTACTTTTTATTACTTCACTGCTCGTGTTACAGGCTTAGATTTCCCACCCTCCAGTACCTAAGAAATTTGTGAGTGTGGGGGAGTGGATGAGAAGGGTAGGGGCTCATCTCCATGGCAGGCCAGGGACAGATAGGACAGCAAAAGAACTGCCCTGTGTGTAAACCTAATCAGAAGCAGAGAATCCCATTTCTCACTGAAGCCAAACTGGGAGTGCTTAAGGTGAAGGTACTGACTATAATTCCTGGGCTTGTGTCTCTTAATGCCAGTATAGTAAGATGACAAGCATCTCTCCCAGATACTGAAAATGCAGACAACAAGGGAGTCTGAGGTCCTAGCAACAGGTTGGGGACCATGATTCAAGGATGTGAGAGAAGGTTAAAAGTTCTATTGGGGAAAGAGATAGAAACAAAGGAGGAAGGAATAATAAGCAGCAGGAGAGGAAGTCTGGTATAGACAACTACTAGGTAATTCCACAAGGTAGCCTGGACTTTATCATGCTACATCCAGTGTGTAGGACTATAGCCCCTAGATTTAAAACTAACCCCTCTGGGCTTCCCTTGATCAGCAAGGCATGGGAGGGGGACAAAGGATCAGCAGGGGCTGTCTCTGGTGTTCAGTAGCTGCCACTCCTGGAGGCACTTGATTCCACATGGAAGGATGCTGTTAGCATGGGAGCTGATTACCAAAGGGAAGCAATGGAAGAGTCTCTACAGCCCATGCAAATGGTTGGTTAGGGAAGCAGATCAACAGCCAAGAGAGCAGCAGCTCTCACATATGCTGTTTCTGTTTGAATTCACTGTTCACAGCTGTTTCTCTAAGTTCCATGTTTCCTTACTTTAGGAGGAAGACAGAATCCACCTGCATTTTCAAATCTGTGACAACTCATAGGCCAGGTCAACCGTTAAGCAACTGCTCTACATATAACTGGAGATCTCCAAGCAGTTATTAGGACTGCAGTTGTTCCTTCCAGCTCATCACTACCACTTGCTGCTTAATTCCAAACTGTAGATGATGCCCTTAAGGTCTGTACTCTGAAGTCAAATCCAATCCACTCTTTTAATCACCATTAAAACTGTTCTGCATTACCTCAGCATCCCAAGAAAATCATGCCTGACAGTAGTCCCTCTCTATTTTCTTGCTTTCCTCTAGCACCACAGCTCTATCCATCTCATGGGCTTTTTTTTAGGGTACTCCCTCCATGAAGTTACACAGTTCTGATTCACAGCATAGTACCCAACTTCCCCAGGCCTCAGAACTGGCCTGTGTAAAACAAGAGCCACAAACCATCTTAAAAAAAAAAACAAACCAACCAACCAACCAAACCCAAACCAGCCTATTCAGTCAGTTCCCCTGCTAGTCTTCTGCCAGTTCCTGCTTTCTGTCAGAGCTTGCCTGTGGTTTGGGGAAGTCTCTGGCCAGCTCTGTTGTTCACCAGCAGCTGTCAGTCATGAGCTGCCCTGTCAGTTTTGTTACAAAGAAAGCCACAATATTCTCCCAGACAAGTAATCCTGGTGGTATCTTTCGATGTTCAAATTTGCTTCAAAGAAATTCAGGTGAAGAGACAACTTCAGTTAGTGGCTTCATCTGAAAGGGTCCAGCACAGCCACTAAAACGAATATTTACCTTACTGTCATATGAACACGTTCTAGTGAAGTGTTACTGACCACATTTTGCTGCAGGTATGATATGTCCAGTGTGAAACAACATGACGAGTTTCTCCCTGCCCCTCCTCCTGCTTTTTACTTCCACAGATGGAATTTTCACCTATAATGCCACTTCACGGGCACATGAACAAAAGTAACAACTGAATTTCCACCTCAGAGACAATAAAAAACCTTAATGCCTTTTTTCTTTTTTTCCACCTTTTATTAAGAAAAAATAAACTCCTTTCTTTGTAGAGAATTACCTCAGTTCTTCAGTAAGTTCCTCTTTGCTATTTCTCAAGGAATGTCGATGGTTAATGGTTCAAAACATGACTATAGAAACTAATACCTGTCTACATTTTCTTTTTATGGCAGCTTCTGATAGATCAGATGGTTTTGGTATTTTAGTCCTCTGGCTCATATCTGAGGATTAAAAACAGATAAATAATCATTAAAACAGAGCAGAAAATAACCAAGAGATGTTTTGTCTCCAATTAAAAAAAATAAGAAATCCCAGTAATAAATTACTCCCACTACTGACACACTCCTGGTTCTGGTTCACTGTATGACTTAGGGCACAAACAAGTATATACTTTTTAGACTGTTTTTTTCCTCTTAAAATTGGCCAGTTTACCAATTACCAGGATGAGGGAATGGCCAGGAGCCTAGCCACAAATCCCAAAATACAAAATCCTCTGTTCTAGAGACAGCTTCACATTTATAAAACCAAAATGGGAGCAGAACACGGAACAAGAGCAAGGATTGTATGTGGCAAGAGGGAACAGCACCACTTACTTGGAAAGCTTTTTACGTAGATCCTTGATCTGTTCATTCTTCTTAGTGAGAATATCTTTCATGTTGCGATAAGCAGCTGTTTGCTGAAATTTCTTCTCCAATTCCTACATAATAACAACATCAACACATTATTTACATATTGTGAAAACCAGACTAATATGATTTTTAAAAACAATTACTTGCTTTTCCTCCTCAAGTTTCAGAGCAGTACTTTCTCCAATTTAGTCAGATGTAAATGAAGTCAGCTATTAAGTTGAGATTACAAGAAGCTAGAGAAACACAAACTTTTATTTCCAAAGAAATTAGGCTAAAAATCTTCTGAAGACTGGGAATACTTTTCATTCAAGGATTTCTATGCAGAAAAATGGGTAATTTGTAAGTATTCATCTGTTATAATTGCAATTTCACCATTACTTGTGGTTTTGCTCTTTTATGCATAGCATTTTTTTTCCACTGAAATAACCAAAATACACAGACAGGCACAAGCGTGACCCAGTAACCTCTGCATCCTGCAGCGTATGCACGTGGAATCAGTCATCAGCTGAAGCTCTACATCTCTACACTGCAATAAGATCCTGACCTTTTGAGCTGTGGACAGCTGATCCTGAACCTTCAGCAAGTCATGTTTTGTGGTCACCAAATCTTCTTCCATGAACTTTTGGTTTTCAGTAGCATCATTCAAAGTCTTCTCCAACTGGCACTTCAAAATTGCCACTTTATTCTCCAGTTCAGTGATGTCCTGGTTTGCATTAGTCTTCAACAGAAGAAATATTTAAAATGTCAAGTGCAAAATTCTACATGAAGTGGGTGCATCTTAATTTTTAATAACTATGTTCATGTTATTCCCGTAAAGCCTAAATTATATTTGAAGAAAAAAAATACTTAAACCACTAATTTATAACTGAAAAAAAAATGTTAATGAATGCATTTTTAAGATGGCTGGAATATCTTCTCTGCCAAGGTGAAATTTACGTTCTTGTTTGCTTCTCTAGAAATTAGGTGAAGCCACAGGATGAAGCATATGGCAAGAAGTTACTTAGCACAGAGCTCTAGTTAATGGCATCTAGGATCTTAATGTCTATGCTATAATGTATTTTTGAAGGAGGTAAAATATCACAGGCATTTCAAAAGCCATTAGTGTAATACAGGTAGGGAAGGATGAAAGTGTTGAGGCTCATATCATTAGTCAGGTGCTGCTACTGCACTGCCCTCAGGGTGCATTATAAAAGAGCCTCCACAGTTGCTTGTGGAGCAATTTTTCTCTTTCCTTGTGAGAGGAAACAACCCAAACTCCTCAGGCCATCAGTTCTGGGTCACAAAACACTATATTCATGGAACTGCTCTATGGACTTCCAATAAAACAAAAAAAAAAAAAGCAAAGGAAAAAAACAAACACCATTAAAATTAAAAAAAACCAAACCACAACAAACCACAAAACTGAAACAACCAAAACCCAAAAAACCCTCCCCGTTTAAAAGCTCAACTTCAAACTCTCAGAAGTATAAAGATGCAGGATGAGGCTGAACCACCAGCAGCATCTTAGGAAGAATAAAAAATTAGAAGTAAGGAAGCTCAGCTCCTTTTTCTGTGTTGAAGATGAGATTTGGGCATAAGAGACCACTTCATAATAGTACCTTCATAATAGTACCACAATAGACAGAATCCAAGGGTGCAGTGCTGAAAAGTACTACCTTGTATAACATTCCAGGTCATAATAGACAGCAATCATTTTTCTAAACTGTGGCATAAGTCAATTATGTAAAAATTCAAAATCCTCATGTTAAACGGGTCCAGCAGAGCAGTTACTCTCAAACTGTGGTTCACACTTGCTGTGTGGAACAATACTGACCACTAAAAACCAAACCAAAACAAAAACCACACAACAAACCACAGAGGCAAAACCAAGTTAGAAATCTGCTGAGCTGCTGTGGTTTGGCCATCATCTGTCTGCCCAAAGAGTCTGAATTTTATCAGCTGGGTTCACAGGATTTTATTGACACCCATCCCACAAAAATATAGAGGTAAACCAAATAAACTTCAGCATTTTCTCCATACAACTAATACTTTGATTAAATCAAGTAGTACACTTCAGCACTTCAACTAGCTAGTTTCAACATCATCTATATTGCCTGCAAATAGAAAATCTAAAAGCTGAAGAAAAAAGTGACAGATTATAGAGCAAATTAGGACATGAAACCTGAAGATATTCAGCAGTTTTGACATTGAGGCCAGTTCATGTTTAACCATAAAAGTAGGATGAGATTTGGTCCCAATCTTCTAAAACTACAAACACTATTATCCAGGATTTAATAAACCCCTCTAATATTTTAAACCCTTAATAATTCAAGGCTTAACAAAACACATAAAGAAAATATTTGTCATGACTGATAAGTCAAGTTCCCTATCAAATACTATTGAATCTTACTAGATAAAATTATAAAATATTAAGAAAGCCAAGTACCTACCATAAACCAGTTAGAAAGCAAAATAAAAAGAAATCAGGATTAAAATGTGAAAATTAAAGTGGAAATGTTTTATGATATTGAATTTCAGTTTCAAATCTGTAAATACTACAGGAATTTTTAAGTCTTTTCTCAAACTAATGGGATTAAATTGTTCTTATTGTGTTAAAAGTTTGAACTAAAATGTTTTAAATTTAAGAAATAATCACACATGACACACTTTAGAAGGCTGCAACTATTTACAAAATAAAGGTACAAACTTAAAAAAAAAAAACAAACAAAACCAAACTAAGGTGACCCAAACAGATTTTTGTGTCAACCTGCATGACTTCTAGATTCTTATGGGCTTTTTTTTTCTGGAGCAGTAACTCCACATCAGAATCTTCATTCACAAAAAAGATTAAGATTCCCAAGTAGTAAAACTAAACAGTGAACCATTTTTGACAGTACACTGATATAGGTAGAACTACGTAACATCAAACATTTGCCATTTGATCAATGGCCACTGATATTTGTAGCAAAACTTCGTGTTTAAGAATATACATGTAAATATTTGGGGTTTTAAAGTCTGAAGCAAGAAGCAGCAAGTCTGGCTTGTCCATGTCAATATCAAGTGTGACAAATGCTTAAAAGAATTAGTGCTCTGTAGGTGCTATGAAAACCAGGCTAGGTATTATACCAGCAGGAACATGACAATACTAACTTGAACTTTGGTATGTGACAGAAAAGAAACACACTACACAGACCAAGTTTTCAGATGTACAGGAAACCACAGTGTTAAATAGGGGGTGCTGAAAATCTTAATTGCATTTACCTTCTGATCTCCTTGAATCTCCTGTAAAGCCTTCAGTGACTTCTCTAGCTTGGACTTCTCATCTAGTGCAGCTGTAGCCTGTGATAACATTGAAAATGCAAAAACCTCAGAAACATTTCAATTGAAAACATAACAATAATAACCATGGGATTCTTGTAATATGTAAACAGCACGAAGTATTCAAGCTCACATGAAATTTACCTGTGTTTCTATGGTCTTGAGTCTGGCCTTCAGTTTTTCATTTTCTTCTTGAAGACAAGCAACTGTCTTTGGGTTAATAAATGTGAAAATTATAAATAATAAAAAGAAATGAACACTCATGCTATTTTGAATTTTCAAAATATTTCAGGTAAGAAATTACACTTCATTGTTTGTAAAAGAAAGCTTCCAAATACTTATAAATGCTTTTAAATGCTTATAAAAAAGGCCAAATACAAATATTACTGCACAGCCCCACAGTTCAAGTGAAAGAGCAGAATGGTCACAGACCACAATGGCACAAACAGGTGAGTTCTTACCTTATTTAGCAGCTCTGAGCCACCTTCATTTAATGGAGCCAGTTTGGGCTTAGTGAGATCTGTGCTGGGCTAAAGAAATAATAAAAGTTTAAAAAGATTAAATTACGCATATTTCTAGGAGGAAGAAAAAAAAATATTCCTTCAGCCTGTAAAGTAACTATCAATTGACAATCAATTCAGTTTTCTTTTGTAAAGCAAATGACAAAGGAGTAAGGAAAACAGAAAAATACCCACATTTGATTGATTGTAAAAAACATTTACAGAGCTCCAAATAATCTTCTTAATTTAAACATTCAAATATAATAATTGAAATAAGCTAGAGTCATATCTGTATCGTGGAATATTTTCAGGTCTTGACTCTGGGTTGGGACAAGCAATTGTCCCAGTCTCACCCCAGTTTCCAGGGAAAAGAGAACTCGGGAGCAGATGCTCCTACACACTCTGGTCTGGATGACTTTGGGGTGAGGATTATGAAGCAGAATCTGCAGTCCCCAGGTTTGTAGAATCTGTCACCTGGAAACATCTGAGGCAATTCAGTGCGAGCCTTGGTGCTGAACTGCAAAATGCTGCTCCTCGGAGACTTTCAAAATTGTTTTGAAAAATGGTGGGTTTTTTTGGTTTTCTTTCTTAAGCACAAAGAGTCTGTACTAAGTATTTTAAAAATCTGTCATGACCCCATGTAACATTTAATTACTATTTGATTAAAATAAAACTCTACCTTCTTGTTTGAAGATGTAAATTCTGACTTTTCAAACTCAGCAACCTGTTCCAACAATTCTCTAGAAAAGAAAAATAAAGGGAGGCATTTACTTACTAAAAGAGCTACACCACAAAACATATTTTAGTAGGCTGATGCTATGATCTTTATTGCATGAAGATTCTCATTAGAAGTACAGAATTTAGTCCTATGGCAATATAATAAACGCAACAGATTGTATCATGCAATGATATGAAACATGAATTAGAACTGTAAGATACAAAGAACATCCTTGATTAAAATATAACCTGCTCAGATAGCAAAGGCTTTTTAATGAAATCCTATCACTCACACTTAACTTAAGAATATAAAAACCAGCTTCCTGGCAAATTTGAAATTATTGTGTATCTTGCTACTTCAGAGATGGAAGACTTGAAACTAACAGATCACCAATACAACAGTAAAAAGAGGTTTCTAAGGTTATGAAAGAATGCAAATAGTCAACACTCAGAAGTTTCCTTATTATTAAAAAGTATTTTGTATAGTCTACTATATGTTACCGATTCTCCAAGTCAGAGACATCTGTCTGTAACTTTAGGTACCACTTCTCAGCCTGGGAGAAGAGCTGCCGCAGAAGTAAAACGTTGGTGTAGGTTGTATTTATGAGCTCTGACTCCACTTCACTGTGCACAACAGTCCGCAGCCCATCCAGCATATCAATCACTTCATCCACTGTGAAGGTCTCCTCAACAAGTCTAAAGAGAGCAGTTCAGGTGAGCCAGGTATGACAATGGTAATAATTTAGCATTATTATGAGACCTCACTGCACAGGTATCGCTCGCAACACACGACATCCTTCTGCAAACATCCACTGCCAGTAGATAGTAGATGATCATGGCACTACTACTTAAACACTCTCTTGGAAGCTTTACAATCGTAAACAGTATTTCAGCTACAGCCTTGCATCAAATGTAGATGTGAGAAGCAAGATATAAAGCAACAGAATGCTGTTACTAATTATTTAATTCTTAAGAATTTGAACAACTTCATTTTAAAAGGACTTGTAACATTTACAAAATTATTGTGTCTTTCCTCCCGACTAAGAGGGTACAAATATAGATAAAGACACCTCATAAAATATTTAAGACTGCAATTATTGAGAGCTGTCTTGCGTTATTCTTGCTTAGAACCGACCCCCCTGCCATGGTACCTGCTGTCCTTAAGGTCCTGAAAACAAGAATCCACTGTTTTGAGACACAAGCCACGCTTGAAACGAGCAAAGCGCATGTAGCTGATGGCTTCATTCTGGTGGTGCTCATTAAGGCCCAGTTCTGCCTGCAGGTAAATGAACAAATACAGACTGAAGTAAAGAAAAAGGAGCTTAAGTATTGCAAAGACTTGCCTTGTGACTAGTTTCTGTGCTTGCTTTCATAGGGTTATCAGTTTAACTACTATGGAAAAAAACAAATATATTTTCATATGTGTAATCCCAATATAGCACACCTAAGTGTTCTCCCTCCAAAAGGAAGTTAAGTCCCCAAGTGACCAGTGTCCTCAGAAAAACACAAAATCAGAGACAAAGACAATCAGAGGATCATAACCAGGACTGTAGGGGAGAGGAAGCTCGTGGATACATTTGGTTTTTTATGACATGTACCTGTGTATAATACAGCTGAGCAATGTATCTTTTACAGATGTACTAACAAAAACACACATCAAAGCTGAGTTTTTGTTTCCATGTAAAGTCTCCAGTGATAATCTGAATTGGTTTCTCAACAGCCTGTACTGCTCAGAAACAAATACTCCCAGGGCAAATTAAGAAGGAAACTCCAGTGAAAAAGCAACACTGGATGAACACTGGAGATGTGAGCAGAGATGCCGGCTGCCTGGAAATTAAAGGCAGTCTGGGAAATGGCAACAGCAGTAAATAAAACAAACTCTTGCAACGTGGCTACGGGTTTGATGTGTCCCACAGAGCACTGCATCTTGCAAATGAGAGAACATAGGAAAACTCAAATGTTCTCTTTGCCATTGCTGAGTTTTCTTTAGGTGAAAAGTTTCTATTTATTGAAGAAAGAAAAACATTTGCCAACACCAGCACTGAACCTTCACAAACTAGGGAGCAGCCTCAAAACAGTATTAAACTAACAAATAAGCTCAGGCCAAAGCCATTGGTCATCGCAAAATTCTATGGTTTGGGTTGGAAGGGACCTTAAAGATCATCCAGTTCCAACACCTCGCACCAGACCAAGTTGCTCAAGTCTCTGTCCACCCTAATCTTGCACACATCCAGGGATGGAGCATCCACAACTTTCCTGGGCAACCTGTTCTAGTGTCTCACCACCCTCACGGAGAAGAGCTTCCTAATTTCTAACCCAAATCTCCCCTCTTCCAGTTTAAAGCTATTACCCCTGTGTCCTATCATTACAAGCCCCTTGTAAAAATTCCCTCCCCAGCTTTCTTGTAGATCCCCTCGAAGTACTGAAAGGCTGCAATAAGGTCTCCCCAGAGCCTCCTTGTCTCCAGGCCGAGCAACCCTAACTCTCTCAGCCTGGCCTCACAGCAGAGGAGTTCCAACCCTTGGATCACCGCCCTGGCCTCTTCTGGCCCCGCTCCAACAGGTCCCTGTC
>JANHFX010011923.1:0-16997 GCA_027560015.1 Chloroceryle amazona | reverse complement strand
GCGGCGCCGCTCAGAGCCTGGCGGCTCGACACGTAGAGGCGCACACCGATACAGGCAAAACAAGGAGAAATTGTATCGTACAGTAAAAAATGGCAGTTCTAGAAAGAAGAGTAACGGAAAAGTTAAAAGAGGAGTCAAAAGAAAGTCAAGCTTCTAAAAATATTTCTGGAAAGAATAGCTAAAAATTAAGTGCTACATACAATACTATTTCTTTATGTGTGGTCAGAAGATAGAAATCTATTTTTATTTCCTCATTGCTCATTTTCTACTTTGCCCCACTGCTCAAATGTGGGCCATGCCTGTCAGTTGCCTGGTGCCACCTGAAACCCCCATCACCTTCTCACATACTCGGTGTGCACCTGCTGGGAAAGCTGAAGGGTTGTGACCAGAATTTACTCTTTCTTTGGAAAAAAAAAAATAAAAAAAGAAAGAGGATGCAAGTGGAGTCACAAGGTATTTGTTAATGTATTGGAAAGAGGAACATTTCACTGTCAGTATTAAAGCAGCTTTTCTGTGAACTGACAAAGCTCCATAAGCAGCTATACCACTTCCAAAGCACGACAGCAGTACCTGCAGCACATGCTGCTGACCGAACAACTAGTTCTATCAGACAATTGAAATCACATACTGGCTCACGTATTTGGAAGACTGGGACTCTCACTTCCAGTTTTATTTCTTTCTGTTGCAGGTAGTTGTGTAAAAATCAAATCAGGTATCACACACAGGACAGCATTTATGCTATGGTTCATTACAGGTTCTTTTACCATAACTGCAACACCACAACTTAAGAAAAACCCACAACCCCAACAAAACAGAACACAAACCCCAAACCAACCCCCTACTCTTCACTGCATCTTGCCTTTAGTTTAACCTCACTGACAAAAGAGTGTCTAGAACTGGTAACAAGAAGCCCAACAGTATTTGACCAAAACAGTCTTTACTATGGTTTAGAGGGACCTTGCTGCAACTTAATGGTTGTATTTTCCTAAAGAATGTAACTTGAAAAGTCAATTTCTCTGTAGAATGGCAATATAAAAATTATCATTCTCCCCCAGTTTCTAGTTAGTTTGCAGACTAATAAGATCTTACATGCCTTGAAATTCTTGTCCATACAATAATTGAAACATCTGTATGCATCAGAGATAGGTTCTACGTTAGCACCTGTGCAATGAAAAAAGGGGTGCGTCACGAGTACAATCTATAGTTGACCACTCAGGGTGGACAAGCAGTTGTTACGGGCTAACAGGAGGCCCAGCAATAGGTACTTCAGTGGAAGATAGGATGAAAATTTCCTGTAAAAACTAAAATCAAACTGTTGCTTGTGTTTTCTTGCATGCACATTTAATTTACAAAACCTTTTTTTTTTTCAATTTCTAAAGCACCTAATTTAAAGGAAAACAGCTTTATGATTTAGGTCAACATTCTGTAGCCCTCAAGTACAAAAATATAAATACAAACTGTTTAAACAGTATCTTTAATGAGATTCTGGCAGTAGTTTTTTATCTAACAAGACACATCACATAACAGGTCTGCCACTGAACTTGCTTAAGAGTAAAATCAGCTTCAATATGAAGCTGTTAAGGTATCAAAACCCTGCTTTTTACATGCCAAGTATCTTCAGCAAGTGTGCACTTAAACACAGCAATGAACTTAACTATAAGAATAACTAAATACATACATGAAACTCTGCATGTGGAACGTAATTCATAGAACTGGTTACAACGAACGATTACCTGCATTTCATTAATTTAAAAATGGTACAAATCATGCAAAACAATGCTAAAGATAATGCAAAGAAAGCTACCAGTGTTTGCAAGAAGTGTTCAACCAAACCAAAATTCCATTAAAGGAAAGATGCATATTTACTAGCAAAGATCTATCGCTATTTCAAAGAAGCGGAGGTAAAATCTTCATGTTTTGGATGTCAGTTATACTGTGAAATGTCATTGCTCGTGCTTAATGCAGAAGCACATGCTTAGAAGCCCAGAACTGCTTATTCAGAAAAAGTATGCAGACAATAATTCTGCCTCCCTAGAATCAGAGATGCTGCATGGTTTAAAGAGCAGAGATTTGCAAGGCAAAGGCACCCTATTCAGTTAACCAAAATGGTAGCATTTCCCTTCTCATAAGCGTGAAGATGATAATGGGCCAGATGATAAAAATGTTTCTACAAAGGCAGTATTTTAAATGTTATCATTAATTTCTTACTTTGTAAAAGCCATTAACAGACACCAGCTTGTAATAGTTTATGTAGAATATTAACCTGCAGGGTGAACTTGGGATTTCATTTGTCCTGATTTACAAATAAAGACTACTACTAATGCTTTAGAAGACTACTTTTGCTATCTAAGAAGTTTAACTCTTATTTTCCGATACTTTACACCTCATCTGGACTACCATCTCATGTTGTTTCAAACATCTAACACTGCTTACTGGAATTTATAGAAGTTGTACCTCATGTATTAAGCAGCAGGCAATAACAATGGTCTTTCCCAGCACAGCTGCACCTGGCTGGCGACTGAAAGATTAGGAGTATTTCTAAAACACAGGAAAACTCATGCAGTTTGGTAAAGTTTGCTGTCATTTCACAGTTTTAAGTTGCCTTTAATCATTGCACTTCTGTTGATAGTCTTGTTTTTTAAAAATATTATTCTGAATCCAAATTTGAACCAGCAATCTTCTTTTTCTTCTTTTTACCATGTTTCTTGTGCTTCTTTCTCTTTTTTGTTTTGTCCTAAAAAAAGTAAAATGAAATGGAAGTTATTGCATAATAAAAATGTCCATCTGTTAAATTCTGCTAACGGCAATGAGAGCACAGAAAGGATACCTTTACAAAGACATTTAAAAAGGGAATTCTCTAAAAGCTTATTGAGAAATCGCAAACAGAAAATTGACATTTTATCCAATCATTTGCACTATTATGAGCAGTCAATTTATTTCCACCATGGTCTGGCTATTTCACACCTCTCATCACTGTCACTATTACATTTCCTAATCTTTTAAATGATTTTCAGTGCTTTACAGATTTCTGAGAAGCTAATAAGGATGTGTTCTGATAAGCAGGGACATCTTATATATGTGGGAATAACGAGAATGTTTACAGATTTTTGAAGTGCTTATATTTACTGTGCAAAATCAAACAGTTCAACTGCATTTGGGCAAGATCTTCAGCACTTGGACCTCATTTCAGATAAAGAGTTATGATCTCAGTTGTAAATATGAATACACTCAACCCGACTGATTCAGTACTGAAGTTATAATCCTGATCGCTGTAATGTGGAGGCTGAGAGATACAATCTTGTCTTTTGCAAGCAGAATTTCAACTTAAATATATGGAATACTTAAAATATGGAATACTTAATGGAAATATGGAATACTTAAAATATGGAATACTTAAAAATATGGAATACTTAAATAGGTGTGACATTATGTAAATAAACCAATCTGAAAGGTTCATTTTATACCTGTTACTTACATACAATTTTTCTAAGGAAAAAACCCCACAGTCACTATGAATTTTATGGCGAACAGCTTACATATGATGAAAAATGACCAACTTACAGCAAAAATGTGTGTTGAGTATCACTGATACTCCTATACTTGTATTTTATGTGAATAATGTAAACCTTCCATTTGCCCTATCTCATCTAGACAACCCAGATGTCTAATTAGGAGCACTGCTGCTGATGAGGCAGACAGAAGGATATACAGATATCTCAAGTTGGGCATTTAGGATCTCAGAATCACTGTGATGGGGCTTTGAGGAGGCTCAGGTGCACGGGGTGGATCCGGGTTGTATACAAATCACTGCTGAACCTTCCTCTCATGTTTAACAACAGAAACAAATTCAGAAAATTCAGAAAAGTACCAGGCTGCTGACAGCTTTATCTTTGACTGGGGGAAGAATTATGTTAGTATAGATGTTGCAGTGATTACGTCCTGAGGCCCTTTTCATGGTCTGGTAGAAGGGGCTTACCAAGGAAGAATTACACACAACACTAAGAAAGAATGTCTGTGTGGCGAACTGCCACCCTACTCCATCCATACTACGCTGGTATTAGCAGTTCTAGTAGATCAATACAGGCTAAAATATATGTGACAATAAGTGTTAAACTTATATAAATCTCTAAATATATATATTTATATAGGTAAAAAAGGAACAGGTTCTTCCCTTAATTCAACAATAGAAAAAGTGGCTTCAGCAGATAAATAAAGAGAAATTGTTAATTTAGATTCAGGTGACAGTAGACTTTTGCTATAAAATATCTGTATTGCTGAAAAATGTGAAACTGGAAATTAATCAAGTACACAGTATTTAAATCCTAAAACTACAGTATGAGTGAAAAGGATACTTGCTGTTTTATCTTTTTCCTCGTTGTTTTTCTTCTTTTTCGCTTGCACCTAAAACAAATTAAATCAAATATAATGGGAGAGCAGCTTTGGAAATGCTGTTTTAAATAAAAGTTTGAGCTTCTGTTGCATATAAATGAATGATGGCACAACGGTGGTAGAACATACGGAACAGTAACTCATGAAGAAACACTGGTTATCTGTGATATATTCTAGAATAAGCACTACCCTGTAAACATCCAACTTGGAAACACACCGGGCTTTTAATACACAGCAGAACAAGAAATGGCAAAGATATAAAAGTAGAATTACTCAGCTAATAACATGCCAAAAATTCTTAATGAAAAAACTCAACACACTGGAACCTTCCCAAATTTTGTAGTCCTAGAAGAATAGAAATCCTCGAAGTAGATACGCAAAGGGGTGAGAGTAAAATCATTACGTCTGTAATTTTTTACTTCACTGAAACAGGAGCCAAAAGACTTTAGACATCTTGAATCCAATCTGCCAATCTATTCACAAACATCAGAGAGAAACTCTGTGAAGGAAACCACTCCAATTACTTAGGCTCATTTCATTGAGCTCTGAAATATTAATAAGAAGTTGAAAATTTTAGAGTAAATTAATTCAGAAGTACTTGTAAACCATTCTTACTTAAAGTTTTTACTAGAGAAAAATGCAAACTTTGCATGTGCTGTGCTCTTAAATTCAACTGTACAAAGCAGAACAGTTTCAACAATACATTAAAGTTAAGCTGGTTCATCCACTCGTGCGAATCAGTAAGCTAAAAGCATTGCAACATCTGAAATAGAGGTTTCACACTGACCTCCTCTGTGTGATCAGACTCTGTTAAGGATTCTGATGATAAAGGTCCATCACCACGATCGGCTTTCTTCCTTTTCCTGTGATTTTTGCCTTCCTACAAAGTAATATATTTATAAGTAAAGTCAGCCCTTTCAAGTTTTCTAAAATTTCTGCTTAAAACTTAGATTGAAATATTAATTTCTACATAATCTCAGTACACCTAAAGGACAGGTTTTTGATGTGACTTTTTTGTTTGTTGGGTTTTTTAAAATTTATTTTTTAAATTTTCATGCTGCGAGGGAGTGCTCTGATGAGGTACTTTTCTGTTGCCCCTGCCCTCCTTTGCTCTGGACCAGGGAAAGTGTTCCTAAGATTGAAGATACTTTTTTCCATTCTATTTCTAAGGCCAGAAACTGAAAAAATCCTCACTACTCATCTTCTTGCAAGGTGGGATCAAACATCTCAGCTGTGCTATTTAGTCTATTATAGGTGACTCAATCCTTTCCAAAAAGTACTGATGAAAAGTACACATGATGACATCAAAGTCAATACTCATGACTGGAGTTGTAGAGGCTGATGTGGTAAGAAAGGTAACAGGAGAGAAAGTGCAGAGTTGACTCTGAAAGCACTGTTAATTTACACATAGGGTAGAAATAGCTAAAACTTAAGTCAAAAAGATTAGAACATTTTTGTTTACATTAATGTCCTGGTTTGGGTGAAAACAGAACTAATTTTGTTCAGTGATTTTACTTTTCAGTTCAGTACTTCTAACTAACTGCACTTTCTGAAGTTAGAAGCATGTTTTTTACAGACAGTGTCTGCTGCTGGCAGTGGTAACAGCCCATGTTTAGAGTTAGTACCAAGAATTGGTGTGCAGACCAAGGCCACTGCTGGATGGTGTGTACCACATTGTGGGGTGCAAAAAGTAAAAGACTGCACCTAGGAAGGAGCGGACAGGGCAGGTGACCCCAAACTGATGAGGTATTCCAGCCCATATTCATCATATTTGGTAGCAAGGATATATCGGTAGCAAGCAGAGGGACTGGAAGGGTCTTTTGGGCTTTTACCCGGGCTCTTCTCCCCTCTTGGACTGCTTCCCTGGAACATCCAAGAAGGACTCTGTCCATTCTGCCTTTGATCCTGTGTTCCTGAATCCAGTAGCAGAATCCAGATCCTGAACACAGCTCCTGTCTGGGACCCCTGGTGCCTGCTCTACAACATCAGTGGTGATGGTGATGTAATTACCATCAGGGGGGTTGGGTTCGATACTGGTTTTGTATATATGTGTATATATATTCCATTTTTATTATTATTCTTTTAATTTTCATTAAAGCTGTTCTAGTTTTCTTTTCTAATGGCTAAGTCTCTCTCCCTTATTCCTTTTCTCTTCCCCTTTGGGGAGGGAGGAGGGTTAACAGAGAGCGTCTGTTAGGTCTTAGGGGCTGCTCTGACCCTAATGGAGGGAAAGACAGTCCTCAGAAGTGTGTACAAAATGGTTACGTGGTGGGAAGGACAGAAGGTATTCAGAGAAAAGACAAAGTAATTTTTTTTTAAACTAATACATTTTTCTCTGCAAGTTCCCAAAATGTCTTAAGTATAGTATCAATAATGATTACTACATTTAGATAAATATGTCCCTTGCTTGATGGTCCTTAATCTACATCAACAAGACAGTATCCTATCAGGCATGCCACTGAAATATCAACACACATATTTTTAGCTCAATCTGACTGTTAAACACCAAAATACCAGAATGCAGCTGATCTACTACAGCAGGTTAGATACCTTTTTCATTTACCTCTGTAACAAGAACAGGTTCAGCAGTTTCCACTAACAACAAATACTAAAACAGAAGCTGAACCCAACTAAAAGTCTACCTCCAGCTGAGGGTAATGAATACCTTCTGACTGTGTAGTTTTTGACAGAAAATTTCCATAGGTGTCAATTAAGGCAATAAATATTAACAAAAAACAAAACAAAACAAAAAACCTACAAAAGAAAAAAGAGAAGTCCATTTTATATGTACAATGCAGTTCTGATGTATTTCAGAAATAAAAATACCTTCTCTTTTTCATAATCTTCCTTTGACTTTTTCTTTTTCATGCTGTCCTAAATAGAAAGAAAAACGTAAACCATTACAAAATTATTTCAGGAAAAAAGCAGAAATCCCTAAAGCAGCCTAACCCATTGTTTTTTTCCATCCATTGAAGGTTGTTCTTTCTACCTTGCAGTTAATGGGAAAACTATGAAAACCCGCAATTTTAATGCAGCTGCTAATTTCCTGAGCCAGCACTGTGAAAACATCTGTAAGGAATCAGGCTCCACAGTACTTACAGTACATCCAGAGAGCCTCTGGAGAGGATACCAGCTATCACTGCTATAACCACAAAGAACATGTCTAACATACAAGTCTTCAGTCCTTAGTGTCTCTCCATGCCCATCTCTGCTGATCAGGCAGGGGTTAAGCAGGTATTTCCATGGAGTTTTCTACCTAACAATTTTGGCAATAAAAGTATCTCTGTGTCCATTTATGTAGCAGGTTTTTTTCAGTTTCCCCTTAGCACAAATTCATAGGTGTTTGCAAGCAGTGCTTTGTAACAATTTATACCACACTGAATTAGGTATTCCAATGAAAGCCTGTGATAAAATTCTACATGCAGAATCTTAGCAACTCATTGCATTACTAATATTTAAGCAAGAAGTACAGTTACTACCCAATGTTACACAGAAAAATGCTAACAGAACAAATTGCCTCATTTATCTTTTCCACTTTTTTGTTCTTTCAGTAAACCCGTGTATCTACATTGCTCTTCTTTCAGAAAAGGAAAAAAACACCCTTGATTTAACATGCATTTGGGAAAGGCTCAATTCTCTAACGGGAAACTACTCTGTCCACACATGTTTACAAAGGAAATATTCTGCCCACTGATACCCTGCAATACCTGTATTTTCATAGATGGTGTTCAATTAAATAAGATGTTCACAAGAATTTCACTGAATACTTTAATTTTTCAACTTTTGATGTAGTATTAAAACTAAATATCTGAGCAGCACAAAAGCTGCCTATGTCTGAATTCAGAAAAAAGCATCTAAAATTTGCTGCAATAAAGCACGTTAATTTTCTAAAGATCAAATTAGTTCTGCCTGGCATTGTGCTACAATAAGAATGCATGGCTTCAAATTTAGAAGATTAAAAAATATAATTATTGATATGCAAAAGTCAGAAATGTTTCTGTCTCTATAATACCAAGAAAACTTGACATGAGTTTGAGTGAGAACAGAACTAATTCTGTTCAGTGATTTTACTTCCCAGCTCAGTTCTTCTAACTGAAGTTAAGTTTCTGAAATTAGTAATTTTCTGAAGTCAGCAGCCTGTTTTCACAATGTCTGCTGCTGGCAGTGGTAACACCCCATGTTCAGAGTTACTACCAAGGGTTGGTGTGCAGAGCAAGGCCACTGCTGGATCTTGTGCACCACACTGGGGGATGCAGGAAAGTGAAAGGCCACACCTGCAGGGAGAAGCGAACAGTGCAGGTGACACCAGACTGACCAACAAGGTTATTCCAGACCATATACATCATAAGTGTAAAGCTGAGGGATCTGGAGTGTATATCTCTCTCTGGGGGCTCCCAGGCTCTTCTCCCCTCTTGGACCACCTTGACAGCTTGGCTTGGCTCGGGTCCTCCTTCGTTTCCTTCCTTGGAGCATCCAAGGAGGACTCCATTCTGCCTTCGATCCCAATCAGTGTGTTCCCGAATCCAGTAGCAGAATCCATCTCCCGAACACAGCTCCTGTCTGCTGCGGGGCCCTGTCTGGGACTCCCCTGGTGCCCGCTCCACAGCATCAGTGGTGGTGATATAATTACCACTGGGGGGGTTGGGTTCAATACTGATTTTGTATATATGTGTATATATATTCCATTTTTATTATTTCATTTTCATTAAAGCTGTTCTAGTTTTCTTTTCTAATTGCTAAGTCTCTCTCCCTTATTCCTTTTCTCTTCCGCTCTGGGGAGGGAGAGGGGTTAACAGAAAGCATCTGTTACAGGTCTAAGGGGCCTCCCTGACCCTAACCCGTGACACAAGGGTAACACATCTGCATGTTTACCTTGCTATCTGACTCAGATTCAGAAGTTGAGCTTGCTGAAGACTTCCGTGAGGAGCGATACTTCTTTTTCCTTCTTTTCTTCCCTTGCTTTTTATCCTACACACAAATATTGTAGGAAAAAAGAATAACACAACCCTGAATTTATTCTCATTAGAACTAAAGATTTACATTAAATATTAAAGAATAGAGAAAACCAAATTCCTACATATTATCAAGTTCTCTTGAGGAATAAAGTACACTACAATTGATTGATGGGGAATTCTATTGAAAGGGATACAATTCAGCACTAAACCAGAAATGGATCCAGTTTAAAAGTAAGCCACTCAAAATTTAGTGTTCATGAAGAAATTCTTGAACAGATATATATCTAAAATTTATAACTTTGTTATACATACCAAGTGCATGAAGATTAAATAGTTTTACACAAACCAAATCCTCAAATAACATCCTAAAATATATTACCCAAATATGTGTTAAATAGGCCTCATGAACATAACATGTTAGAATCTAGTGAGTTAGTTCTTACCTCATCTTCTGAATCTGATGAACTGCTGGAAGAATCAGAGCTTGATGAAGAAGAGGAAGATGAAGACAACTTGACCAAACACAACAAAAAGTGAAGCTTGTGAGATGCAGCATTTTGTCTGGCAAACAGTCAAAAGTCCATCCAAACACTCCCTTTGAGGTTTCTTCATTTGCAATGTATTATCAGTGGAATTTTACTTCCAAGAAGCTGGTCTTACATAGATTTTCTTAAACAGACTGTAAGAAGTCACTTCTAACATTTTTCATTTGATACTATCTATTTAATGCTCTTTTCCTCCCTTTAAGCAGAATTAAAATGCTCCTTGTCCAGAATGTACGCCAGCCCTCTCAAAAATCAGTTAATTTAACTGCTAAATTCAAAATTACAACTATAATCTTTCTTTCCAAGAGAACTGAAATGACAAATAGGAACAACCCCAAAGCAAAAAAAGCTCAGAAAACTGAAAATTTTGCTCACCCTATTAGATTTCTTCCTTTCCTTTTTCTTTTTCTTAAAAATAGAATAAAACAAACGTTACTTCGGCATCACGCTCTTTTGACATGCATTTAGTTTTTTGTACTTCAATGCTGGCTTTGAAAATGTACTTAGGACATTCTCTATTGGCAGCATCAATGATAAACCCAGTGCCAAATACTGTATGAAAGTCTGAAATTGAAAATACTTACCTCTTTCTTTTTGGAGGAACTCTCACTTCCACCCAGTAATTTCTCCCTGTGTTTTTCCAGTTCTTTCCTCCAATTCTGAAAACAAACCCAAATAGAAACAGTGACGTGTCATTTCCAAACACCGTTTTTAAGAGACGTTTTTCAAAATCCTGTCCTCTACCTGACATCACAGTTTGCACAAAATCCACAGAAAATAAACAATATATAATATTAACCAAGGCATTTGGTTTTACAGAAGATTAATATTCGCTGAAATATCATGTTAGTTCACATCTTAAGTTATTTGGTTTTAAGAGACTGTCATTTGTTTTGAAGGTCATCAATTATGGTATTTTTGCTTTTGTATAACAGTGTTCTTGCTAGAGCACTTTAGAAAGCCAAGGCATCCTATCAGAAAAATTGGTATTTTGTCTTAAGTTTTAAAATCACCTGGAACAAAACGTCAGTACAAATTCTCCTGGCCCTTCTTCAATGTATGGGTGTCTGCAGTGCCTGTTCTGTGCCTTGTCAGTTGTCAATGGTGATTAGATTAAATTATTAGACACATTTTCAGAGAAAGACTCAATTTTGTTTAGGCCAAGCATACTGTATGGGTAAAAGTCTCCTCTCATTCCTCCTTTTCAGTCTACCTAAAATCCCCCCTTCGAGAGCTCTGAAATACACAGCCTGCCCCCAGGTTGATAGACTTTGAGAGGCTGTTAGCTTTAGTCTGTGCTATTCCTGCTTCCAGTGTCAGGTAAATCATCTCACTATTTTGATCCTCCCTTCCCTCACAGATGTATTAGTATTGTATTGGCAAACGATAATCCACATACTGTGCTGAAGAGACAGAAATAGCAGGAACTAAATAAGATTATTCCTGTGCAATGGAGTATGATACACAGATCCCCAAGTCAGCACACTAGGAATTAGCTGAGCAGTGCTGCTGAGAGACATGTCAGATTAGCCAGGACACAGTACTGTGCAGAATGTGTTTCCACAGTCCAGGGTGGCATCGAATGACAATATTGCAGTGGGTTGTGTGCTTTGATACACCAGCTACCCAGAGCTACTGGAGTGGTCTCTAACAACAGTCTGCGCTTCATTAGGCAGATGTTCTCTTTACATTAAGATTTTGCTAGTGTGTTTTAAACAAGAAAAGCACAACATCCATCAGTAAAACAGGAGGACAGCACCTCATTCAGTGACTTGCAAATTTTTCAACCATTCAGAGATTTGTCCTTAGGAGCTTTAGGAAGAACTCATGGCCATTTCATGATTCCCTGCATCCCTTCCTCCCCTCCTGCCATACTGAAAGGCCGTTATGTTCTACATGTGCTAGTTGCAACTACTTCAAACCAAGTAAAAACAAAAGCAGAAAATATGATAAAATACTCAAAACAAACTCACCAAGATAAAACTTACAAGAGAAGAGAACAAAATATTCTCTCAGAATAGCACCCCATGACCTTCCAAATACTGGTATCACTTCTTAGGCAAAAAGGTATAGCAAGAGTACTCTGGGTACTATGCCCTTCCAGTAAGAGAGAAGGAGCATGATTTACTTCAACGAGAAACTCACACACAATGATGAAGATTACTCCTTGAAGCTTATCTCAAGATACCAGAACCCAAGAAGGAACAGGAACGGTTAATTGTATACTAATTTCTTCCCATGTATACAACAGGAGTTATATATGAAACTTCCTTTACTGTGCTGATCTCCAGTAGGTCCTGAACACAGGCAGCAGAACAGCTGCATTTATAGCAGGAAACCAGCATGGAACATAGCCAGCTTAGGATAAAAGAGAAAGGAGTGCTTTCCAGTCCTGCCTGTATATTGAAGGCCATTCTTCGTGCCCTCTCCCATATTAATATTACATATATCTTCCTTGCCAAAGATGTCTGTTTCTAGTAATACATCTCTTTCCAATATATTTAGATTGTGTGACCTTAAACAAGTGAAGACACTGGTTTATAATACTGGAAAACACACGAGTTTCATTTATTAACATAAACATAGGCATTTGTGTAACTATATTTACATTATGAAGAGTTCAAGATTTTTCAGCAGCAATTTTAAAAACTTTTTTATAGAGTGTTTCTCTGAACTGAGAGTAGCTCTTCATTGGTTAAGTGGTAGTATTAACTTTTGATACAAAGGAAACAAAACATTTACTCATTAAAAGCTTGAGTGAAGTGAAATAGCATGGGTACTTGGTGCTGTTAATGATAACTGAGTAAAAGTAGCATATTGGTAAGAAGAATCAAGTTAACCATTAACATGGTCAGAACATTACCAACCTCATTCATCTTTTCTTCAAACTCAGCCAGAGCCCTAGATCCTTTCTTTTTCTTTTCTAGTTGCTCTTTCACTTCCTCCCTAAAGAAAAAGGATGACAGAACACAACTTTCACAATTAAAAATACCTTCCTAGTGTCTAACTTTTTGTAGGGTTTTTTAGTTTAGTTCATCTTTGGCTGAACTTTCAACAGAAAGAAGAATGAAAGCACCCAACATGTTATGACTATGGTAACCTCACCCTAATACCTTAAGTAGAGTGGCTAAATCCCTCTTTGCAATTATGTAAATTGTGCTCTAATGTCTTATAAGAAGAGGCAAAATGGACTGAATGCAAAATAAGTTGTTGATAGTATCTCAAAGTGATTATTTTGTTGGGTAGGGTAAACTGTGTTCTAAGAATATACCAGCAAAATTATTTTCTAGAGATAATTTTGTTTAAAAATTAAATATATCTTCAGGCTTTAGGTATTAGGATTTGTTAAAGAGGTAAAATGACCAACATTCAGAGAAACCATTGCCAAAACTATTTAAGTACAAATGAGAAACATGCATTTCAAAATTAAATACTACCAATTTTGAAAAGGAAGACTGAATACATATTTAGAAAAGAACACCTGGCCAGAGACAAGGAATCTTTCAAAGCAGATTTCTGGGTATTCTGGGGAGGAAGTAGGTACCAGTGTCATCTTGGTAAGAGGGAACAATCTTTTACTCACAAGGTCAGAAGGGCAGACAAGTATTGCCACTTACCATGTTGGTCTTGGCCTGTTCAAGTAGTCTTGTATTGTTGGTCCTGAATTTTGGGCAGGACCTCGTGCCCTGGCCATAGCTATGGGATTCATATAAGCCTTGAATATGAAACAACAAAAAGAAATATAAAATTCATCAGCTATGCTAAGATACCAAATTCTGTTCTTTTTGTTCGTCACAGAAACTTGTTCTGCCTCACTGAAAAATAATTCTGTCTGGTTTCTAAAAATATAAAATATTTATCTAAAACAACTTGATTTGGTCTGTGAGAAAGACTTGGGTAAATGCTTTCACTCTGAGTTACACTGGAAGAAAGAACTCATCTACAAAGAGATCATGTTCCTGACAATAAATCTCCTTCCTGAGCAATCATTTTGCAAACTGAGTACAGTATCATGATTGCCAAAATATTCTTCCTTGAGATATGGAAATGTAACTAAACTTCAGCTCTTACACTCTGGGACAACTGAGCTTATATCTTTAAAGTTCTGCTTAAAATTCATTGTAGATTTAACAAATTCTGCATAAAGTTTCTTGCTGTAACACCAAAACAGGCAAGCGATGGTGCTCTGCCACAATTATGCATGTATGAAAATTCTGTGACTTAGGGCTATTTTAAGGAGGAAGAAAAAATAAACCCCTCCCAATGTTATGAGGTATTCCATCTTTCACACCCATGCACCCTCTTCATATTTACTCTTTTAAAAAATATGTTATAATAGATTAATTTAAAACTTATAATCCATAATCCACCTCGGCAGTTAATAAAAAAACCACTAATCGAGCCAACAATTCTTTAACTATTTTTTAAATGCCAATAATATTTTGCTTATGTGAAAGGCAGGTATATATATCCCCTTACCTCGAGGTCTTTTATATCACAATATCATCCCAACTATTTACTTCTGCAAAACATAACACACACTGTTCTTACTGTCCATAGTTTGGAGAAGAGGAAAAAAAAAAAACAAATAACCAAAACAATGACTAGCTTTGGTTTCCGAATCCGAGACAATTTAAAACAACTACATAAATTTTGTAGATTCAGAACATGACTATACATGTAGCTCTTACATGTCCGACACTGCTTTTTGTCAGGCCATAAAATAAGCATTCAGAAACCACCATGCGCACACAGTAAGCGACTATTTGTGAAAGCTGTCCAAAGCAGCAGCAGCTGCTACCTCCCCTCCTGTTCCTCCCACTGCAGAAACAGTGGCCACAGTAATGCTGAGTTTCTGGTCTGGATTGTGAGTCATGTGGTGGCCTTCAGCCCTTGATATAGATAACTTGTAGTCCTGAAAGAGGGACTCCAAGCTCTGCCTGGGAAGGTAGCGCAGAGGCTGGGGGGAAGCACTCCCCACAGTGAATCTGGCTTATGGTCCATCGGCTGGATCACACTGAAGCAATCCAAGGACTCTTTCCAGTAGACCATTTTTTGACTCAAGTTGACTTTGCAACTCTAAGGATGACATTTTCTGCCATTTCTTGGGGACTTGCTTTGTTGCTTTAATTCACACAAAACCACTAACCAGCATGGGCAAGTAAAGGCTGAGGTATGCAAATTTAAACTAATTTAATCTCAACTTGGCACCTTCTTTTGAAGCCAGGTGGTTGTATGCATTCAAGTAGCTACAGCACTTAAAGACACACATTCACATTATTAACTCTAGAATGTTATTATATTAAAGGTTTTGCATTTGAGTTCAGCTTTGAATGGAAAAGGAGATACTTTAGCAATGCAGGAAAGCAGTATTTGAATACTGTTTTCTTTAAACAAAGGCAACTTCAATGTACTGCATCCACTAGAAGACAACAAAAATGTTATTCAAGATTTGGCTTACTCCAGTAAACAAAGCAAGTCAATTCTTTTTGGTTACTATTCAAGAATTTACATCTGAAAGTTCTGGATTCTTAAAAAATTAGTATTCCTAAAACCAAGGTCTCTTGCTACTATTAAATAAAAATCAGTTGCTTTCTTACCCTAGCTAATCTGTAACGAACACCCCAGTGCCTCCCAACAAAACTCTCTCTACCTTCAGAGGAGGCTACAACTATCAAATGTTCTTCTACTTCCTCAGACCAACCCCAGAAAATGATCTAGGAAGCTGCCTCCATTCAGTGGCTTTCTTTAACTTTCTGCTAACAAGTACATAGTGAGTGAATACTGCTCTGTATCTCACAATTGGGAAATTTATGTCTTAAAACATGTTCTTGTAATTTCAAACTGGTTTATCTATGAAGAATTACTTTTCCAATAAGCATTTCTTAAAAGTATTTACACTACTTGCCACACTGAATGCCACTACCCAGAGCACAGAGATGCTCCCTCAATAAAGGAAGTGCTTTTCTGCATGTTCATTTTCTTCTTTTGGCAGTTTGCTCAAGCAGTTATTAAAAGGTATTTGTTGTATGAAAAGCATAAGGCAGCTTCAGTCAGCTAGGGTTCCCTGGGCAAGCAATAGAAACTGTTACTGCCTTGAAAGTATCTTTCAGATGAAAATATATTTTTTTTTCACATCTCCAAATAGTCAAAATGCTGGTGTATTTAAGAAAGGACATGGGAAAAAAAGTAACAAGTAGAAATCTTTATGATCATAGAAGAGAAGCAAAGAGCCCAGTATTGTGTGTGTGCTAGCAGTCATCGTGGCATAATGAACTTTATATAAGAATATAAAGATTTGCTGGCATTGGTAGGTGCATTCTAATTGTCCTATTGAAAGAAAATTAGGAGATATAGACAGCCAAATACACCCAAAAAGACTACAAGAGGGCAGTACGTTTCATGCATAAGCCAGGTCTTGCAGCCTAACACTGCCAACTCTTTCCCAGTAGACTCCATTATTTTGATGCCTCGGTGAAGTAATTAAAGACACTCTGCTATCCATTTGTATAATGTATATGTCCATCATGTCTATCACATATTATCAACCAAGGTAAGCAAAGACATCTCACTGAATGGATCCTAGTATGACCTCACAGCACGTACTAGAAAGAGAAAATGATGGGGGGGAAGAAATATTATGACTTGTTTGTAGTTATGAAACTCATTAACTGTAAACTTACAATGCCTAAATGAAAGATGAGCATAAGGTGAATGGCTACCTTGTACAAAAAAGTTTAAAGAAATATACAAGGGGAAATGTACGTGATAGCAGTATAAAATTAGGCTCTTCAATCAGATGTGTAGAAGCACATTTTTGGTCTTCTGTCCACTGGCTCTGGAGGTTAGCAGAGTGCTCCGTAAAGCTCAATTTCCAATCACTCAGGTACAGCTGAATGCCAAGTGTAAGGCAATGCAGCTTAGTAAGGATCAGAGCTACTTCAGCGAATGCTGCAACTCCCACGGTGAACATTTTTTTTTTTCTTAAGGACCAGGCCAGCATCTTAATCGTCTTCACTTAGCAGATCACAAGGCAGGCATCAGTCACGACTGGTGCCGGATTAGATAACGCCAGCAGTGGTTCTGCCAGGGCACCTGCCTGCCCGGG
>JANHFX010011921.1:41804-64800 GCA_027560015.1 Chloroceryle amazona | reverse complement strand
TGGGGCTTTGTGCGGTGACGGGGCTGTGCGTGCGGCTCTGCGCTGTGACACCTGGCGAGAGGTTGGCTATTAAAGGAAATGGGCATGCAGGGGAAGGGGCAGCCGCGGAGACACGTAGAAGAAACGGCTGGAAACGTAAAAGATGTTTCCAATAACCAGTCTTTAGCCGCCTACTAGTAGGAGTCATGACTCAAAGAAACTGAAATAACTTTCTAACTAAGGCTGTTAAATTTCTTCGGCTTTTTGGTTATGTGGCTGGCTGCAGCAATAGGGAAGGCTTATTTATGTGGCATACGCAGAAGTGTCTCTTTGCTTTTTGTACTTGATGAATCAATTAGCCGTGTATATTATAGAATATAACTTTTTAATTGGAACAGCAGTATCTATCTTCCGTAGCATTTTCCATAAAGCCCCAAAACAATTTTGCTCAAAGAAAATACTTTACAAACCACTCCATCATATCACCCCATAAGCAGTCAACCCCATTTAAAAGAGCTTTTAAGCTTTTTAATACTATAAGTGGCCAAGCATTTAAGATGAAAAATCTAAATGCAGTTTTCAACAGGAAAGCAAGAATATTCTTTTTGCTCGACCAAGAAAGAATCTAGGGACATGTATATGCTGCAAGTGCTTTAAAATGACAGTGACTGCTTAGAAAGCAAGATGCGTAGAAAAAAAATGCAACTCTTATGCCACATTATAACATACATACAAAACCAATATCTTTATTTTGATACAGTGCTTTAAGGAGAAAAAATAGTAATATTTTAGAACGGAAGTTATAAAAATGGGAAGCAAGGCTTTGTAAGGAAATGGCAATTTATCTGGAAAAAGAAAAATTACAATATGCATGGTAGTGAGCAAGAAAGAAGACAAAGGGGAACAGGAAAGAAATTCTGAGATTTTATTCACTAGAACTGTGTACAAGGTATATTTTTCTAGTGTATTTTATTATATAACATTATATAATTTTGTTAATGGTAAAAATATAGAACCTGCACTCTGTAGAGAAGCTGTTGCAACACAGTTCAGTTGCTAAGCACTTCTCAAAAAAAAAAAAAGATTTACTGAAATGCCCAATGGCTGTTTTAAAGCAGATATGAAATGTTGGAGGCACACAAACACACACATAAAAAGGGTGTTTACCTTAATATGCACCTAGAAATAAAATTTCCCCGGGCAGAAATAAAACCAAGCTCCCTGCCTTACTTTAAAAATGAGATGTAATTCACTGGAGCAGAGCCTGGAGGAGAAGGGAACGCTCCTGACGAGCTGGGCACTTCTAGTTACATTGTTAGACTCACATGCCTCAGTCCGGCTGAGTAGAGCACCCTGCACAATCAGCTCCAGAGTAAAAGTGGTTGTATATAGACCACAGTCTAAAAAAAATTTTTTTTTTTAAATAAATCTGATCTGCAAAACTTCCACTGGGAAGAAGACCATGCAAGGACTCCTGCTGACTGTCACAGCTCAGTCTTGAGTTTGCAATAAGAGGAAACATTAAAAATTACTTTTATTCACTCTAGTGCATTTTGTTCCCAGCCAAAGAGTTTTATTTCTTTTATAACAAAGAATGTTCATTAATATTGTGTAGCAAGCAAAATCATTGAAGATTTGATACACTTTTAATTACTGCAAGCCAAAAATACTTTATTATAAAGTGTACTACATTCATTTTTAAAATACCATGATAACTTCCAAGTATTGAGACCTTTCACATTCAGGAACACTGAGACTTAGCACATTCCAAAGCCTCTCTATTTAATGTAGTGTAGTCATAAGAAAGTTAATTAACACAGTTTTACCATTTATTCGTCTCTGAGTTTATAGGTATTAAAAAGAATGACTTACAAGACTTTTTTTATCCCAGCCATGAAAATCAAACACATTCCTCCAATGAATTATTACACCTTGGTCCTCTAACCACTAAGCACTAGCTAATTAGAATTTATAAGTTTAAATGCATTTTGTCTACATGGGTAATAAAAAGGGACTTCTTTAACGAACAGTTGAAAAAAAAGATGGCTTCATTCTTTCATTGTTCTTTTGGCAGTACTCATGGAAGAGGGTAAAAGGGATGCAGAATTGCATTACTTTCCTCTTACAAAGATTTAAGGTTTTAGTCTCCTGTGTTCTGACACTTTCTTTTCCTTGGTCTAGATCAGGGATTTGTCCACATTTGGGATTTGGTGGGGCAGGGTGTTTTTTTGAGGGGGTGGAGTGAAGAGAGGAGGAGAAATCAGGGAGGACATTCTTAACGGTACAAAAATCAAATCTCCTTGCCCGTCAGTGTTTCTGATAAAAGGATATCTAAGGAAGTTCCAAAGTAGGAAAGCTACATATTACATTGAGTGTATTTTCCCTGTGGGTCTCAATGCACATTTACCTACATACAAACTTTATATGGTAGGTAGCAAGAACTGAGATTGACAGGAAACACAAAAATTGAGATGTAGGAGTATTTTGTCAGAGAACTACAGTGGAAGTTGTACAGTGATGAAGTGACAATTTTACTCAAGTGTACAGTGAGGGCAAGAGGATTTCTGTGGGCTAGATACTGTTTTTTATAAAGGTTCTGACTTCTGAGCCTCTTCTTAAAAGTATTAGGCATTGCCTGCCCACACAGCAGTTCCAGCTTGGCCTCATTTGCACAGAACTCCTTGCTAAGGGCATTTCAGCTATCCACCAGAGGAAATGTAGTCTGTTTTTTCTCAGTGTTTTAGACAGCAAAGATTAAGAGGAAAGCATGAAATACAGATCTGGCAAGTTCAGTTGTTAATTTAATGCAGAGAGGAACTTTGAGAAAATGAGACCCAGAGTTATAAAGTAATTGCCTGATTTTTAACTAGTATGCTTCCTGTGTGTTCCCGTCCTTCGTACACTTAGAATGACAGCTTACATTTCCAAAAGGAGAGCTACAGAGAGATGCCAGGAATTTATTCCTTGGGAGCTTCCACACAAGTATCTGCTTACAGTAGGGAAAACTATTTCCAAACTTCTGCTGAATTAAACAAAAGCTTTTTTACAAATTGTTAAGCAATTGGTGTATATAATTTCTCCCTCCCCTTTTCAAACCCCCTTTACAAGTATGTGTTTAAATTTCCCTGTTTTTTCCCCCCCCAACAAAAAAACCCAAATCCCAACCAAAAAAAAAAAAAAAAAAAAAAAAAAAGCTTTCAGACAAAATACTAAACACAAAGCAAGCAAACAAACCAAACAAGAATCCCAAAACACTGAATTACTGAAAAAAAAAAAACACCACACCACCAAACAACAACAAAACAAAACAAACACAAACTTAGGCCCACAAGGCTGGGCTAGGAAGGAGAGATAATCCACAGTGCACATAAGAAGCTGTTCAAATTCTCGTATGAGCCCAACCACCAGAATTTATTATAATTTTTTCCAATAACTCATCCACTGTGCTTTGTGGAGTCCATCAGGTTTCAAGGGTAGCTGTTCATTTCAGGAGCCACTGTAAATATATTACCCATAAAGCAGTACATCAAGCAAGGGAGTATCACAGAAAGCCCCCTAACCCAGTGATGAAAAATCAAAGAGAAATATTAATCTCATCTGGTTTCTTTCATGTATCAAGATTTGTGCAAACCTTAAAGTCAGTTTCACTTCACCTGTGCAGATTCCTCCTATGTACTGATTTATTTTTCTTTTTGTGTACCAAAATCTGTGGAAGAACTGGAATGTGAACCTCTTTTGTTCTGCAGATCATTAGAGCTATCGACATTTTGGCCACTTTTTTCCAAAAGAACGTAGCAGAAACAATTGGTCTTGTGGGATGAGGTTTTTCCACTGATTTTTTAGTGGTGGCCTCACTAATGCAAGGTGCTTAAGTATGTGAACATTTCTACTTAGAAGAATAATACTGTTGCGTAGCTCTAGGCTGAAAGTGTATTAGCTTACAATAACTCAGTAAGTCTTGCAATTATTTATTATCCCTTTGAAAACACCTCCTTTCCAGAAAGAGACTAAAGAAATGAGGAGGGGCTGTTGCACAGCACTTATCACATAAAATGAGGATAGAGCCTTTAGACATTCCTTTGAATTCTGTATTACTGTGAGATACCTTTACACTAATGAAGCCAATGTATTCTTAAGAGCACACCCAAGATCCCTTACCAGCCTCAATTTAGATGTAAGAATAATCATCTTGGCTTGAAATGCTATTCACATGCACCAGCTTGAATTTCAAGCATGTGAGCAGATAGGTAGGAACAGGAGGATGCTCTGATCTCCGAGCCAGGTTTTTAGAAACAGAGGACCTACAGCTCAAGGTGAAGATGTGTAGACTTTACAAAAAAAAAAGAGCAACAAGCACCATTAGCATAACTATGTTTCATAAGTGTATTGCACACCTCTGGTATCCTGAAGTAATTACTCTAATTTCTCAATCTTTTTTTCTAAGAAAAGAAGTGAGATTCCCAACTTTCTGTCTTTAAAGAAAAAGGTGTAAGCATGGAATGGACAAGGAAAATCACTACAAAATAACGGAGAATTTGGCCAGTCCTTTCACCCAAGCTACAGGTATAACAACCTCTTTGAGGTGGTCTAACTAATTCTGATGTAAAAGATTCCCATTATGCACTAACCCATTAACACCCATGTTGACTTTGGTTGTTGCTTGGCTTTTTCTCAAGGTAAGGTATAAGGTGGAATTTCTTCAGTCAAAAGCTGTTCTATGTCTGGATGATGGGGCAGAGTGGGCCCTCAGCAAGTTTTCGGAGTACGGACAACTGGGAGGAGTGGCTGACATTCCAGAGGGTTGTGCTGCCATCCAGAGGGTCCTGCGCAGGCTAGAGAAACTGTCTGACAGAAAACTCAGGAAGTTCAACCAGTGGAAAGTCAAAGTCTTGCACCAGGAGGAACAACCCCATGCACCAATATAAAGTGGGGGATGCCCACCTGGGAGGCAGCTTTGAAGAAAAGAACCTGGGGGTCCTGCTGGACACCAAGTGGAACATGAGCCAGCAGTGTGCCCCTGCCACAAAAAGGCTAATGGTATCCTGAGCTGCATTGGTCAAAGTACTGACAGTAGGTCAAGGGAGGTGAGGCCACACCTGGAGTACTGTGTCCACTTGTGGGATTCCTAGTACAAGAGAGACACGGACATACTGGAGAGAGTCCAGAGAAGGGCCATGAAGATAATGAAGGAACTGGAGTATTTCACATATGAGGAAAAGCTGAAAGAGCTGGGACTGTTCAGCCTAGAGAAGAAAAGGCTCAGGGGGAATCTCATCAATGTATAGAAATACCTGAAGATAGGGTGCAAAGAGGAGGGAAACAGACTCCTTTCAGAGCTGCCCAGTGACAGGACAGGAGAAAATGGACACAAACTGAAACACAGGACATTCTCTCTGAGTATTAGGAAACACATTTTTACTGTGAGGATGACCAAGCACTGGTAAAGTTTGCCCAGAGAAGTTGAGGAGTTTCCACCCATGGACATACTCAAAAGCCATCTGGACATGGTCCTCAACAAGCAGGTCTAGGTGGTCCTGCTTGAGTAAGGGGATTGGACTAGAGGTCCCTTCCAACCTCAATCATTCTGTGATAATGCAATCTACCACAGATGCATTCCAAGGACATTTTACTCCATTCTGTTCCTCTTGATTTTTATTTAATTGCTTCACAACTCTTTTTCAAAGCAAAGAATAATGCCCACGTTGGACAGATCAGCCACAGGTTAGTCATCCATGAATCTAATTCTATATCCCCTTCATATTGTTCAGTCAGAGCAGGTAAAATACTACCTGATTTCTGAAAGAAACTACCTTATGTGCAAATAACATATAAGCAACATAGTAAGGCTTAACATTACCAGCATGCTCTATGTTGACTTCCTGGTAACATAGGCAAAATTGTTCTTGTGTCATCAAACTTTGGATACTTGACTGAGGCTAAGCTACTCCTACCATAAAAAGGGAAAGGAGGTGAGTTAATTTAATCCAGCTGTTTCTAGGGGATGATATTCGAGGGGTGGAAGTAGAGATTGCTAGTTAGTGAGCTATGATCATTAGCACCATTTATTGCATATTTCAGAGCATCTCAGAACATAAATTTGATCAGTATTGGGTATGTACAAACGGTTGCATTTCTGATGAAATAGAGCACATCATACAAAGACCATGTTGATGCTGGAAAGAGACAATACTGAATCCAGTAAAAATTTACTGACGTAAAGAGCCATTACCTCAGTCATTCAACTTGCCAGTGCAAATTTAGCCAGCAAGATGAATTTATACATACTAGAGTGATGATCTGTCATGTGGCCATAGCATTTTCCTTACAGGTGGCTGCCATAGGCAACGCTGACTTTGCCTACAGCTAAAGCTTGCATTAAACATGAGGTTTAGAGGCAATTTGCAAGACCATGTTCTTGCGGCACAGTTCTCTGAGCATCATCAGAAGGAGAGCAAAGCCAAGAACATTACCAGCCTTTGTTCCATTTTCCCTTATCCCCCCCCATTTTAAAACAAAAGCATTGAAATATAATTCCAAGCACTGAAATAACAAACAGTGCTTGTTCTGGCTTGCTAATTCTGACACCCGTATATTATATGGAAGCCACAGGTTATACAAACGTCATATCTTTTCCGTTTTCCCCTGAAGGCCTCAAAAATCTTCATCCTAAGGTTTATACAGAGTTTCTCACAAAGATGTATACGGGTGTATGCATGCCCACCATTTAAGATTTTTTTTTCTTTTTCCCAAAAGCTCAAACATTGAATGACAGTGTTTTTCTTAAGAAGAGACTCCATTTGTAGTTACAGGTCTATTATAAAGAGCTGGAAAGAAATGTGTCTTCTGGATTAAGATTTATCCAGACTGATTTTGTCAGATATAGCAGTAAACTTAAAAGAGTTTTTCATCCCTCACAATTTTTTTCCTATAAAGTTTGTTAATCTACCTGTTATATGAAATATTCATCGTAGTTAGTCTCAAACACTAGCTTTCTCTTCCTGGACCATCCAAGAACAGGGACACATGCTTAGTGTATTCATTTTGATACAGAGTGCACCCAGACTGACTGTTTTCAAAAGAGTCATTGCTTGGGAAAAGACTGTATTTTAGTAGGTGATGGCAAAACTCTTACCTTTCTACAGTTCCCTCTTCTTGCAACCTTACAATTTACACAACTGAGATTAATTATATGAGTCCAGCAGAAGATCTACCTAGGACCCAAACAATCTCTAAATCTAATTTTCCAAGGCACTGGCCTGCTCATGAAAGAAGAATGCATCCAGAAAAATCAGTGAATTTTCTCCCTCTTCCCAGGACTTTTGCTCAAGACTGTACATGAAATTCCCTCCTCAGGTAAGAATATTTTTTACGTTTGAGTCTTCAGAAGAAAATAGAAATAGAAACTTGGAAAACTTGGAACCTTGGAAAAGAAGGAGGAACCATGTTGAGAATTAACTTCCTCTTGTCAGTTGTTTAGGCAATTAGGCAAATAAGCTATTGAACTAAGAAAAGGTATCTGTGACTTCTGTGTCTGAATGATGGGTGTCTACTCGTCTTCTGATGAGTACAAATCAAAAAGAGATGAGGACTTTGACAGAAAATGGTGTCTAATTTGTGTGGTTGTGGCATTAGAATAAAATAACATAATCATAGAATCCTTTAGGTTGGAAAAGACCTTTAAGATCATCAAATCCAATTCTTAACTGAGCACTGCCAAGTACACCACTAAACCATATGTCCCTAAGCACCACATTTACACCTCTTTTAAATATCTCAAGGGATTGTGACTCAACTCACTTACTTCCCTGTGAGTGCTTAAGAACTCTTTCAGTGAAGAATTTTTTCCTAAGGTCCAACCTAAACCTCTTCTACCGCATCTTGAGGCCATTTCCTCTTGTCCTATCACTTGTTACTTGGGAAAAGAAAGCAACACCCATGTCACTACAGCCTTCTTTCAGGAAGTTGTAAAGAGCAATAAGGTCACCCCTCAGCCTCCTTTTCTCCAGGCTAAACAACCCCAGTTCCCTCAGCTGCTCCTTCTAAGATTTGTGCTCTCCACCCTTCACCATGATTGTTGCTCTTCTTTGGACACTCTACAGCACCTCAATGTCCTTCTTGTAGTGAAAAGCCAAAAACTGAACATAGTACTCAAGGTGTGGCCTCACCAATGCTGAGTACAGGGGCATGATCGCTTCCCATCTCCTGCTGGACACACTATTTCTGATGCAGGCCAGGATGCCACTGGCCTTCTTGGCCACATGACCACACTGCTGGATCATATTTAGCCAGTGGTCAACCAACACCCCAAGATCCTCTTCCGCCAGGCAGCTTTCCAGCCACTCTTCCCCAAGCCTGTAGCATTGCCTGGGGTTGTTGTAACTCAAGTGCAGGACCCAGCTTTTGGCCTTGTTGAACCTTACACCACTGGCCTTGGTGCACTGACTGATCATGTCCAGATCCCTCTGTAGAGCCTCCCTACACTCAAACAGGTAAACACTCCTGCCCAGTTTCATGTCATTTTCAAGCTTAGTGAGGGTGCGCTCAATCCCCTCATCCAGATTCTTGATAAAGATACTAAACAGAACTGGATAGGAACTATCATTTGTATTAGAACATTATTTTACTATATACTTCAATGTAACTTTTTTCTAGACAAAACGTAACATACAGTGCTTTTGATCAACAAGTACTCTTTGATATTTTTAATAATGTAAATGTCATGGGAATTTTTACAGTGGAAATTTTTATTTATTAAAATGTTTGTTTTAAAAGGCTTGCTGTTGAAATATTTTTTTATTGGAGACTATTAGGAAAGAACATTTTTTAACTGCTTTGAGAAGGGCAAGAGCAGATATCTGCCTAGGCCTTGCACCACGCTTGAGTAATACCAACTTCATGGCTGTACAACATGAGCAGTGAATGCAGGGAAGTTGCATTTCTAAGTGCAAGGAATACAAAGCTCCCAAAAGTGGTCTCACCACTCCTGGTTCACCAGGCACACATAGTAGGAGTACATTCCACACGTGTCTCTTCACGCTGTAAGCAGAATTACACAATCAGACAGGTGGCAATGCAGCAATGCATTAATAATAAATCAGACACACTGTGTAGGGAGGAAAATTGGTGGCAAAGGAAATAACTACAATCATATGGGAGTTGACAGTGATTTAGGAAGAAAACTTTTGAGCACTCCAGAACTGCTTCTCACAATGTAAGTTTGCCATTTGACCAGCCCAGTGTCTTGGGCATGCAAGATCATCAACAAAAAATGAGGAGGAATGTGTATTTTTAATGCTTAATCTACCTCCCAAGAGCGCATCAAAGAATGTATTTCATAGATGTAGCAAGGTAAGAGCAGGCTTCTGAGACCTCTGGTCCTGACCAGTAGCTGGAACTGGATGCTGTTCATATTATGTTTCTATAAAAACAGTCACAGTCAGTATTTGAATTCTGCCCTGTATGTTTCAGAGGTCAGAGAGGACTCAGGTTTAGAATAGCTGTAAGCATTGTGAAGAATCATAAGTTAATCTTACAGATGTTACAGACTTAACCTGTAGACATTTTACAGCAAATTTCTATGTATAGTTATACCTGTAATAGGACTCTCATGGCAACTGGGTGATAACTTCCTGCCTTCATCACAATGATTTCTAAAGATTAAAGCCTTAATTAGCCTCTTGATAAAGTTTATTCTTAAAAAAAAATCAAATTCTACTGACCTTTTGTAGTCTATCTATTACAAATAGCAGTTACAATATTTAAAGCACCTTCCGCATAAAAATTCAGAGAAAATCCAACTAACAGGTTCTGCCACTAAAACTGATGGTCTAACCACCCTCCAGCATATCACACTGAACTATACAAAACTTAGAGCTTTCAACTCTTTCATAAGAAAAAAAATCTTTTTAGATAAACAGAGGACTATTCACTGGAAACCACATACTGCCTGTGGAAGACAGTTTCATAAATGCCAACAGGACTGCTCAGACCTCTTTCAGGTAAACATATAAGGGAAGAAGCAACAGACCAAGTGAAGCTTGCTACCACTCTATAGCCCTACTTTGTGTCTGTGGACCATAGGGAGCTGGAGAAACTCCCTCTGTGACTCTATATTAGAGGCAGAAACACTTCTGAGAAGCAAACAGGAAGATGGAGAGTTTAACTGGCACCCCTGAACAGAAGATTAGTTATGTGAAGCAGCAGCAACAGAAAAGTTAACACCCAGTACAGCAGCAAGCTAAGGTTTAAACACAGGTGTCTAGTCTCTGAGCTTGTACACCTCCCTTGTTTTTTCTCCCAGAATTATCTTTTAGGCCTGTTCTGTAGCTCAATATCTAAAATACAGTTAAAAAAAAAAAAAAAAAAGGTATACTCAACAACTGACAAATCAGTCAAATCCCAATTATAACTTAGACAACAAAACATCTTCTCCAGAATTTAGGCAGCAGTGACTAAGGGTTAGAAATAAGGGATGAGAGAAAACCAGGGAACACAGTAATACAGTTGATGGATAAACATATTAAATTAGTAAAAGTTACTGTGAATATTTTCAAATTTTAATACATGTATCCCAAGAGAAAAAAACAGAACATATGCTTAATTGAAAATAAAATTAATGAAAAATAATTCCCTTTTCCTCAAAAGCACAAGACCCAATCTTTAGCATTGTTAGCATGTTATTATAAATCATTATTTTGATAAAAAACAGCATTGAAATGTATTTTCTGGTTTATCGTAAACCACTTGTTCTTTATCACATCAGTGTAACACATTAGGTGTCATTATTTATCTTGTTCTACAATAAGCAAGCTCCATATATTTTCAGGCCTCAGTGAGCTTTGCTGGTGTGCTATATCAAGAAGATATTTTTTAAAAAAACCCAACATACTGTCTTTCCTCCATTTCTAAAATGCTCCTTGTGGTAATTTTTTATGCTTATAGTTAAGTCCGGCTTCATGGATGCTTGGAACATTTTAAGGGCAAAACCTGCGAAGGGCAGACTAACTACGTAGTAAGGGTAAAATCAGATGCAGTCAAATAAAGCTGGCTAACAAATTACTGCCTGTCAGGTAGCCACAGTAGCAGTCAGCCTTTGCTGCTTTTTGCCAGCTTGTTGCAAATTAAGGCATGTTAATGCAAACTCACTGAAGTGTGGTTCTCCCTCTCAACTGCAGAAGGCTAAACTCACCCGTGCAAATAGGCAGCATTAGTTTAGCCCTGGGGAGGCAAAATCTCAAAGTTTTCTCACTCCATCATGGTCAGTTCTGTGCCAACAACCAAAGGCAATGTTTTCCATACCATTTCCGCTCCTTTCCCAAGCACACATTGTCATGTAGTCCTCCTTCCTCCCCCTTCCCAAGCCACCCATATGAATATTGTGTTCCAACTCCGCCTGCAGAGTTAACATAATAATTTTTACATTTCTTTGTCATTGCTTTCCTTTCTCAAGAGGAAGAGACCCCCTATTATTTTGGTAAATATTTTGGGATTGCCTACATCATGGAATGAACCACACTGCAGAGACCCTGTTCATGTACCAAGTGAACTAAGACTGAGAGTAGAAGCAGTATTTCAACACCGGCATAGTGATGCACACAAGGCACTTAATGTTGCTGAAAAGACAGGGTTTGTGTTAATCTATCCTTTTCCAAATAAGCTCTCCACATATTATGTTGCTTTGGCAACAGGATGCTCAACTAAACAATGTTCTAGCTTTCTATAACCTACCACAGCTGTGGATAGCACTGAGGAGAAATATCCTGCATGTTGATGGTCTAAGGAGAGTGGCATGACATACTACACATATAGTTTCTGGAGCAATTTATTCTATATTTACAAAAATGAACGGAGATGCAACCTGTTCATGAAGAATAGAAACTTGGCTGCAAAGTCTCTCTGAGCAGCTAATAATTTTACCCTTAAGGCTTTTCATGACACATATAGATCAGTGCAATGTATTTTATCTCTGAAGAAGGAGGCTAATCACAAGGGACTATTTCCTTTACAGTGATTAATTCTTATGAAAGAGCTCTTAGGTTGTCTGTAGGATTACATTGTAGCATGTGAACAAGAGAGGAACTGCTAAGAGTCTCAAACAAGAGAAAAGGAATACAAACACTGCCTATATGCATCATACCAGCTGTACAGCTTACAAAATTATAAATTGCAGGCCTAATGCTCTTCCACAAACTTCCAGATATAACCATAGGTGTTATCCGGATGGCCCTGAGCCCTCCTAGGAAGGACAGAAAAATGACAGGAGCTCACTTTGCATTCTTACCCCTCTGTTTACTGGACACAATCACCATCTGCTACAGGACATATCAAAAGGAAGACCAGTCATGTCCCAGGTATTGCCTCAGAATCTATTGAGCTTTTGTTTTTTAGGTCTAGTTTTCAGGTGTCCTTACTATACTGGAGACAGTGCCAAACAAGCCCTTTCTTCTACTGCAACATCTGTTTGTCAGGCAGCCAGCATCTGAATTCAGTATTTCCTGAAGAACGATGCTTTGGGGCTTATCAGCAAGTCTGCAGGTGCTGCTTTTGCTCAAGAAATATGTCTGGACAGATGAGGCTCACAGTTAGTTCTTCCTGCTTCCTGTTGCTTATCAACCAAATTTAAGCATCAGCCTCTGTGATCAATACAAATGTTTCCTTGTTAAAATGGAACAGGAGAGCAGAGAGAACTCTGCACCTTATCCATCTAGCACATCCTGAGGCAGCAGCACACAGTTCTGTGACCCTCTGCTGTCTGACCTATAACTGCAATGGCCTGGGATGCAAGCCCAAATTCACACAGCCCAAGCTCCACGTTAGCTTCAGTGCCTCTTGTTCTCCCCTTAGCCAGATGCTTCTGAGGATCCACAGCCAGACAATGAACAGGAATACAGAGAGGGACTATCAGTTATATTTCCACCCTCTGACACTACTGCAACCACCTTTTTCTCAAAGCATTTTAGTCTACTGATTCATCTTACAAGCTGTTTCTTTACTACTTGCAGATATAATAATGTCTCTTTTTTTGTCATAGCTCTTAAGTCCAACCTAGATGTATGTTCAGTAGTTTGAGCCTGCCTTTTGTACATAGTGTCTCATTCTAAATGCTGCAAGAGACACTATTAGCCTCTGAGCTAACAGGAAAAAATTTCCCCTACTTTGCTCTTCTCCCAAGTAACAAGTGATAGGACAAGAGGAAACAGCCTCAAGATGTACCAGGGGAGGCTTAGGTTGGATATTAGGAAAAATCTGTTCACAGGAAGGGTTGTGAAGTTTTGGAACAGGCTGCCCAGGGAAATGGTAAAGTCATCATGCCTGGAGATACTTGAGACCTGTAGATGTGGTGGTAGACTTTACTGGTAGGTTAACAGTTGTACTTGATGATCTTAATCTCTTCCAATCAAAATGTTTCCATGACTAATTTTCAGTAAAATCATAAAATGGAGCATTGTTAGAACATGTACTTTCCTAGATACATACTGCCTAAAGAACTATGAGTTTTTCACTCAGTTTCCTGTCATGTTTTTCTTTGAAACAAAAGCAGAACATACACTGCCCAGATGGAAGAAAAAACATCTGCTGGAGTTTATCTGGAGAGCTCTGCAGGGCACAGCTCCAGGGGTGTATGCACCCAGCCTTGTTGATACTTTCAAGGCTCAAGCCTAGGATAAGCTGCTTGATATTAACCTCAAGCAGTTAATTCTAGAATAAAACTCTTTAGGCAAACATGATCATGCAGGACCACAGATTCCTTTTTGCCCACTATGTGAAGTGCTTTCTATAAGAGATACCAAGGAAAACATTAAACTCTACTTGGTTTTTGTTTTGTTTTATTTTTAAGGGGGGGTAGGACCTCACTCATCAGCAGGGCAGCCTTGCCTATTTGGCTGTAAGTAAATACATGATGTGGCAGAAGTGTCTACCACAGTATATGGGAGACAAAAGCCTCTAGACACACTAGTAGAACTTATTCTGCATGCCTCAGAATTTTTACTCTGAGTATCTGTGGACCTGAGGACTTTGCTGGTGCACCTAGTCAAATTTTTTTAGCAAATTCTGGTACCAAAGTACTGTTAAAACTCTGAAATATCTCTTCAAAGATAAGATTAACTAACCAGATTTTTGAAATAAATAAATAGAAAGCTTACTCAGCTGGGAGGATTGAAAGAAGTATCACAGAACCACGGAATGAGTTTGAGATACCTCTGCAGATTATATAATGCTATCCCTTTCTCAAAGCAGGGCCAACCAAAGTGTGACTCAGGACAATATCCAGTCAGGTTTTGAGTGTTTCCAAGGGTGGAGATTCCACAACCTCTCTGGACGATCTGTTCCAGTGTATGCCCATGCTTACAGTAAAATATTTTCTCATATGTTTAAATGTATTGCAGCTTGGGCCCATTGCCTCTTGTCCTGTCATTGGATACCACTGTAAAGAGCCTGGCTCCATCTTCTTTATTCCCTCCCATCACATATTCACAGAATCACAGAATTACTGAGGCTGGAATAGACCTCCAAGATGATCAAGTCCAGCCTATGACCCCACACCATGACATCAGCTAGAGCATGACACTAAGCATCACATCCAATCTTTCCTTAAAGACCTCTGGTGACTCCACCACCTCCTTGGGCAGGCCATTCCATTGTCTAATCATCCTTTCTGTGAGGAAGTGCTTCCTAATATCCAGCGTAAACCTCCCCTGGCACAGCTTCAGGCCATGCCTTCTCATCCTGTCACTAGTTGCTTGGGAGAAGAGCCCGACCCCCACCTGAGAGTAATAAGGTCCAATAATTCATACTCATGGACAAGATACATGTAACCTCTTTCTAGGCTGAACAAGCTGAGCTCTCAGCCTCTCCTCTTATGACAGGTAATCTAGTTCCTTAATCAAATTTGTGGCTTTTGCTGGACTTGTCTCTCTTGCCCAGGACTGGACTCAGCATCCCAGATGTGGCCTCACCAGGGCTGATTAGAAGGGAAGGATCACTTCCCTTGACCTCCTAGCAACAATCCTCCCAATGCAAACATGATCACAGAATCACAAAATAGGTGAGTTTTGAAGGAACTTTTGGAGGGAACCTGTGCTAGGGCTATGTCTGAAGAGCTTTAGAATGTGCCCAAGAATGAAAACTCCACAACTTCCTAGGGCACCCTGTGTCAGTGTTTCATCACCCTCACATTAAGTGTTTCCTGATGATGTTCAGAGGGAACCTTCTGTGTTTCAGTCTGTGCCCACCCACTGTCTCTGGTCCTGTCATTGGGCACCACTGAAGAGAGACTGGTTTCAAGATGCTTTGACACAGGGGCACACTGCCAGTTGTTGAACTTCATAAGGCTCCTGTCGGTCCATTTCTCCAGCTTGTCAGGTCTCTCTGAATGGCATTATGGCTCTGGTTGTGTCAGTCGCTCCTCAGTTTTCTATCATATATGAACTTGAAAAGGGTACACTCTGTCCATTCACCCAGGCCATTAATGAAGATATTAAACAGTATTGACTTCAGTATTGATCTGTGCAGTTCATCACCAATGAATGGCTTCCAGCTGGACTTTGTGCCACTGATTGCAACCATGTAAGCCCAAAAATTCACCTATTTTCAGCCCACTTCATTCTTCATTTATCTAGCCCATACTTAATCAGTTTGTCAGTGAGAATAATGTAGGAGACAGTGTTGAAAGCCTTCCTGAAATCAAGATAAACAATATCCAGTGCTCTCACCTCGTCCACTGAGCCAGTCATTTCATTGTAGGCCATCAATTTGTTCAGACATGATTTCTTTTTCAGAAATCCATGATGATTACTCCCAATCACCCTCTTGTCCTTAATATTTTGCAAACAGATTCTAGAATTATTTTCTTCATTATTTTCCCAGAGACTGAGGTAAAGCCTGTCATTGAAATAAAGCTCTGAAACTCAGTTTGAAAAGTCCTCACTTCTTAAAGACACCCCATTCACCTTCTGCTAGAAGCAAATTTAATTAAACGAAGTTTGTATGTATATATAAAATAGAAATACCACAGAAAATCTTTTCACTGCACTATTTATCCAATAGCTCCTTATAATGTACAGAAACATTCAATCTAGGTATCATTTAACAAGGGTGTCTGTGATTCAAAATTTCTTTCCTACTGTCTTTATAGGATAATACATAATACTATGTTCAAAGCAATTTAACTTCTCATGAAAAGTCTATGATTAACATTATGTATTAGACCTTAAAAAATAAAAAAAAATGGCATCAGAAAATCATTTTATGACATCACAGAAGTTTTTGCTAAATAGCAGGTGTCTGTACCAGATTCTCAAAATTACTATCCCGTGTATTTCTATATGTAAAAAATGTCTTTTCCATCAGTGAAAGAGAAAATCAACCATCTTGTTTGCAATTATATTCTTATGGAGTAATTGTAAAAGAGTGTAAAGCCATTTTTCAAATAGGCTTCCAAATTCTGCCCATCTCCATCTGAAGGTTTCAGAAAAGTGCATTTACAGATTTGAAACTGACAGTTCAATGCCTGCGTGCTTGTTTGCTTTATATAATAAGTAATATATGTATTTCACTGAGTGGCTACATATATAATCATGTATATTGATGTGTGAACACCAACTGCAATATGCAGATAGATAAGTAAATATAGAAACCAGTAAAAGACTTGATGTGGGATTTCATAGATTTAAATTGTTGCAGTTTACAGAACAGGTTGATTACTCCCTTATTCTGAATGGCAAGAGAATTGTTACACAAAAAACCTCCAACCAACCAACCAAAAAAACCCCAACAACAAACAAAACAACAAAAACGCAAACCCACCAACCAACCACAACAACAACAAAAAAAACACAAACAAAACTAAACCAAACCAACAAACAAACAAAACCTGGAAAAACTTCATCTAGGAAAAATATATTGAGGGGGATTCTTGTGTGGCTTCATATCAAACCAAGTAAATTACCATCTCAAATGTAATTAGGAGAACTAAATTTCTCTGTACTGGTCATTGCCTCCAAAGATTAAGACAACGTTTCCTCACTGATAAGGAAATTAATTAAAATAATAAAAGCAATCCTGTCAAGTGCTTGCAGTCTTTGAATCCTGATTTTATGTATGTAAAATTGTACATAGTGTTTGTAAGCATCCCCAAATTGATTGTAGTCAGATTACTAAAGAGTACCAAGATTAGTACACCTATAGCATTTTTATCACTATATATATTAAAAAAATCATAGAGTAGAAAATGGACATTGTGATCTTATGTTTGTGTAATTCACAAACCATTTCAAAGATTCATGATGATTTTGTGTTGTTCTGGAGTAATGTTTAATAAATAATGACATAAAAACTGAATAACAATCAATGTAATACTTATTCGCATGCTGATTGCTGATAACATAATTTTATTTTTCTGAGCTTCTATCTGCACTGGATTAATGTGAATATCACCCAGGATTAGTGTTCATGAGAGATCAGGCCAGGGACTGGACAGTGCATCCAGCCAAGGGCTCTGGTCAGCCTGGACTTTTTAAGCACAGAAGAGATCCAAAAAGCAGAAGGGAGCACTTAGATGATTCCTTCTCACACACTTCCCCTTTTAATGAAGTAATGAAGTAATCTCTTTTCCCACTGTTTCTCTCTTGCTCTCTCTCTAACCCCCTAGTTTTAGACAGTGCCTCTGTCCACCACATTCACAGGATAATGCCATCTACAGGTTACTGCTGATGCCTGCAGATTCTGCACATCCCTGCAAATTCTGCATGTGTGACCTAGAAATTAATTTATGATTAAATAACATGCATCCTTATTCTGCACTGTGAAATAGGAATAAGTGAAAAATACTAAAAAATGTCCCACACTGATTAAAAATTATATGGGGAAGGAGAAGAGAGATGTATTATTTCATTTATGTCACAGTCAGCCTAGGCAGCTCTCTTCCTACTTGTATGATAAGTATTTTCCATTACAGTTATACAATCAAATACAAAATTACAATTAATTATTAGTGCACTTCTGGATCAGCTTGGAAAAAAAGGAAGCAAAGGAATTCTGGTGCCAAGCAACACAGATAGGCTTCTTAAAGAAGCCATCCCTTTAATTTCATTAGCACAGTGGTTGCACCATATTCCAACGTGCAGGCCAGAAAAATCAGCTCTCTCTGGGGTATAGAAGGGACAGTGAGTACACAGCATCTACTGATTTCAGAGCAGAGCTCAGGTTGCCAGTGGCCCTGTACCGTGGCAGTACAGCCCATGCAAAGGTGCTGCCTGACTTTCCTTCCTAGAGTGAAGGACTCCAGTAGGGTTCTGCAATGTTAAAGATGATATTTCTGACAAGATATTTCTAGCTTCAACATTCAAGCCGTGAAGGCTGTTGTCAGTTCAAAGCAGTCTCTCTTTCTTCTCAAGTCATTACATAACTACCAGTTTTGTTTTCCACATTTACCAGAAGCTGCCCGCAAAAAATTCATGGAGAATCTAGCAGTTAAAATACCAAGGTCTGGCTTTTATTTCTCCTCATTTTTACCACATGTCTTCCACACCCCCTGTCCCCCACCCCCTGGTCATGTAGGTGACCAGGAAAGGACATTTATCATTAGATTTGTGGTTATACATCTCATATTTAAGTTCAAGTGCAGTAATGTAATAAAGTTGTGATTCATAATCAAGGAAAAAGAAGGAAAACATAAATCAGAAATGATTGAAATCTGTTGATTAAAACATGCAAAACCAGCAATTTGTTGAAAGATCAATTAATAATACACCAGATTCACAAGAAATATACTGATGTTTATTTAACATTGTCATCTGTGATCATCTGGGAATTAATTTGGCACTTCACAAAACACTGCCATAGGCCTGCAAGTTCTCTATATCAGAGTTCACACTAAAGCTTTGTAAGTGGAAGGATTCAAAATTATTTAGATCAATACAAACCAAAAGAGATGTATGAGAAGTTTTTTCAGTTCAAAGATGGTGTTTCTGCCAAAAAAAAAAATGAGAAAAGGAAAAGACCTCTCAATATGCTAAATACCTTCAACCTCCAGCCAATTTTAAGCTTTTTTTAGGTCCATATACAGACCTATTATAAATTATCTGCAAACAACTGTAGACTTTTCACATCCCAATCTCCTTAACAGAACAATAGACATTTAAAAGTCAGGTTCTCTTGCATTATATTTCCCCAGGACAGAAGATATACATACAGAATTGAATAACATGTGTCCCTGGAAAGATATTATGGTAAGTATTACTCATCTTAAATGAGGGGCAAGGAGAAATCTCACTGGGCTCCACAGCAGAGTCTGATAACACCAAAGCACATGGATTACCTCCCTAGCTGGGAACTACAGCACACAGCATAGAATGTCTTACACCAGATGTCACTGTATCATGCATGATGAATATCACATCTTCATTACAGTCTTTCTCTGCTAAAATCTGTATATATGATGTTGCAGAAAAAAGCACTAGCATTCAGTAAATCTATTTCCCTATGTTCTGATTGGCAAAGCAAATTTTTAGACCTAAAGAAGTTTCTAGCATCCTTCTTTCCTCCCAGCTGTGCAAGATATTATTGCTTTTTAAAATGGGATACAAACTAAAAATGAGAAGCTGGTTGTGTCAGGGTTATTCCTATTTCTACTTAGAAAAATAAAAATTTTCATCCTCTTTTCTCTCACTTTTTCTCACCCATTCGCATAGGGAAAGCCATACGCTTACAGACATGAAAATGGACACACAGTCTTGCTTTACAAAGGACTTAATTTAGTCCTCGAGTATGCACAGAAAACCTCCCTGCAGCAAAGTGATGTCAGACTATGTGTACCCCTGCAGTATATGGAAATCCTGGTTACCATGAGAACCAGACTGCTGCTTTGCTGAGGTTCCCCCACACAGCTATGAAGACATGCCTCCATTTTGCCACATGGAATTCAGCTCGGCTGCAGGATGCCCTGTGCCAGGCTAGGTGGCCCTGACACTACTACCCTCTTGCCAATGGTCCTCAACTAGCTTCAGCTCTGCCACAGAAATGAATATGTAAAATTGTCAGATAATCAGGGTTACATTTCTGAAGCAACATCCTTCCCAACTATATTTCTTCCCCTCCTTTGCCCTCCACCCAGTAAAATAAAGAAAGAAGCTTCTTGGACTTGAGGCAGTATTACAGCACAAAATATTTTGTTGTATGAGGAAAGAAATCAAAGTCTCACCACGACAGCAGGATCTCAGGGGAGATTTATGTCTCCAAGCAGCCATTTTTCCAAATGCTACTGTGTACATGTACAGTCTTTCTGTATACTGCTGTGACAAACCAACTTTGTGCTCCTGAGCTAATGCAAAAAGGTTGGTATTCCTCTTTACTTCTTTGCTAGGGGTACAAAAACAGCTTCTTCAGATACATAAGTGCTTAGAGATGATCAGTGAAAAAGGAAAATGCTGTATTTTTTCCTCTTCAAGTATGATTTCTAGAAAAAATCCTTGTGGCAAGACATTGAACTACATAATATTCTTAAGCTGCAATGAATGAAAAGCCTTTATCACATTCTGTAATTCAAAGAAGTATAATACAGCAACAAGTAAACTAACATTCATTAGAGGAAAGTGCTCCAAGGGAAATAGTCGTGCATATTCCTGCTGGCTAACACAGAACTAATGAACCGGACAACCAAAACTAAATCAAAGCACACTGCCCCAGAAGTGCTATATATCAATCTAAGCCATAAAAAGACAGGTTTAAATGGCCTAATTTCAGCATTTAATTTTTCCTTAGCACTCTGGAGAGCAATCGGGAGCCCCAAAGACTCTTTCTCAGTTTCATAGGTAGCTGGGACCTCACATGTCTGCCTCTGAAGCCCTGATACCTGAAGGTATCAGTTGTCTCTTTTCTCTGAGGAAGCCAATCCATTAGGATTTAGGTTAAACTCAGGTCACCTCTTGTTAACATTTGCTTTACCTGCATGTTTTGGCTGCTTTGTCAGTCACAATATAGGCTTCTGTGCCTGAAATCTTGTCCATTTTTTTCTAACTGCATCATCTAGCCTAGAAAAAGATATTAGCTCACTCCTATAAACCTGGCATTTGATTTAAAAAAAAAAAATCATTATAACATTATGGGAGAATGAATGTAAAACAGCCATGAGCATGGTTGACTCAGGGCTTGTTTTCAAATTTGAATGAATGGCGCAGCAATTTTTTTCCTGTTTGCCCAATGCTACTCAACACAGAGTTGCACAGTTCTAAATTCAACCGGCAGAGGACAGTGGTAAATATAACACTGTTGAGCCTGTCACTCATACTTTATACATATATATGAAGCATCTTCTTCGTATGAAGTGCTGTGCTTCTTGCCATCTCAAAAGTCAGTTCATGTTTATGAAATCTGTGCATGTCAAAGGAATACAGATTACAAAGAATCCACTGAGCAAATGTAAATAATTATGCTCCATGTATGTGAAGCCTATTTCTTATTTATGCAGAACACCATTTGAGTCTCTCTCAAAGATCTTGACTTGGTCCTTGTTCAACAGGCTTCAAAGCTTTTCCTTAAACAAAAGACAGACCTACACTGCAAATCCAATAAGCATTTTGCTTATGTTAGGAATGCAGGACAGGCCCCTCAGTATAATTATTTCTGTTCTTTAATACAATCCAGAGCCCAAGAGGTAGTGAAGTTGTTCAAAAGTTCACAGAGCTTTAGCCTACATCAGGAGCAGTTGCACTACTCAACCTTTAAGGAACAAATAGTAGAAGAATTCAGATCTAATAATTTTTCAGCTTTTCAGAAAAAATCTAGAGTTGCTGTACCTATCTACCTTGATCCAGACTCTGTATACTTCTAGTGAAAGCCATCGGGATTTCTCGTGCACGTACACCTGTATCTAAAGCTTATTTTGACATGTATAAAACATTCCTACCTAAAAGAAACCCCAAAACATCAAAAACAAAAACAAACAAAAAACCCACCACAAACAAAAAAAACAACCACAAACCAAAACACACCAACCAAGAAAATAAACTAACAAACCGCCCCCCCCAAACTTAGCTGTATGTCCATGAACAGTGACAGAACTATAATATTTTATTGGCATATGCAATATTATCTATCTTGGCCTTGTGGCCTGAGGTTTTTTGTTGCAGTTTTGTTCTTGCCATTTCAATGCCAGGTTAAGTAACATACAACTGATTTAAAAACTTTATATGATTTTGCAACACAGAGCACACAGCCAAAATATTTTGTGTTTTCCCTCACTTAAGTAATAGTAGCTTGAGGACATGCTTATAGAAGTTACAAGCTTTATCAACCAGAAACAACATTTCAATGTTTATGTAAACTATTGCATGAGAGCACAGCTCACCAATTTCCATCATGTTACATTTTCAAAATGACATTCTACAAAGCCCTGAAGAAACTAGCACATAACAAAGACTGTCTCCCAGGCTCCAGTCTCTTCAGATTCATCTGCAGGAACACAAAACATTATTAATGGAATACTTAAAGAGTGCTTGTTTATAATGGAAGATGATCAGGAAACAATCTCTAAAGACCTTGAAATAAAGAGACAAGACTTCACTCACAGAAGTATTTAATCAATAAATATGCCCAAGTGCTTCTCCATGTAAATATTCTGATGTTTTAGAGCATTGAAAAATATTATACTCAATATTCAATTAACACATGGCATATAGAAATAGAAATGTCTGGGTTGGAAGTGACCTCTAGAGGTCATCTAGTTCAACCCCCCTGCTGAGAGCAGGGACGTCCTCAACTGATGTGGTTGTGCAGGTTGCTCGGAGCTTCATCAAGCCTCACACTGAATGTCTCCAGGGATGGGGCCTCAACCACCTCCCTGGGCAACCTGTCCCAGTGTTCTACCACCCTCACGGTAAAGACCTTCCTCCTTATTTCTAATCTAAATCCACTCCTTTCTCATTTAAAACCATTGCCCCTCGTCCTTTCACTACAGGCCTTTGTAAACAGGCCCTCTCCAGTCTTTTTATAAACTCCCTTCAGGTACTGGAAGGTGGCT
>JANHFX010011921.1:3084-41704 GCA_027560015.1 Chloroceryle amazona | reverse complement strand
CCATGTCCTTCCTGTGCTGAGGGCTCCAGAGCTGGACACAGTATTCCAGGTGAGGTCTGACCAGAGCAGAGTAGAGCTGCAGAATCACCTCTCTTGATCTTCTGGCCACACTTCTTTTGATGCATCCCAGGATGTGATTGGCCTTCTGGGCTTCAGGCACACCCTGGCTGCTCATGTCCAGCTTCTCGTCTCCCGGCACCCCCAAGTCCTTTTCTGCAGGGCTGCTCTGCAGAGTTGTGATTACTATTTTCATTTCAAGAAATAGAATATTCACCAGGTACACTTCACTTCTGGTTCACTTTAGTATATATTTGGATTTTGAGTTTTGCATCACATTGTTGTTTGATTCTTTCCAAATGTGAGAAAATAGAGTTACAAGATCAGCTGTAATTGCAGGAATAGGGGCCTAACAGCAGGTGTGGATCAAAGCCTAGGCATTACAGTCTACAGAGTGTCTGAAGTCCCAGAGGTCTTAGAATTACGTCAGAATCTGAAATTGCCTTTTAAAAAAATGCATGCATCTCTAGGCTTCGCAACTGCAAAGGTAAATAAAGTAGAGACAGGTTGGTGGCATTAAGCGAGCCTGCAGACAGTCTGAATGAATCAGTCTTAGCATGGTGACCCACCACCAGCATATCCCATCCATGTCTCCAGGCATTCCTGTCATCAGCAGACTTTAAATGGCTGGGTGGACTCCTCTTAAAAAAGAGCAGAGCACCTAGACGTGTTAATTCGCTCCCAGTTGAGTTCACCGTAACAGTGAGTTTAAAAGTGTCCACTCAATCTCCAAATTAATTTTTATTCTTGTCAGGTATGAGTCATTGCATGATTTTCAATAACTTGGTTTGGTCCTCTAAATCACAGGGAAACAATGTCATAGCTGAAATCATGAAAACTCGTCTAGCAATACTTAATAGACAATAGTCAGTAGATGATATATGCTGTGCAGAAGTTTTGCTTTTATCTGTATAAACTGATAATCTTTATATATACAAACTAAGGATTTATGATTATTCAGATTATTGATACAAAATGAAAAACCTCTAACATTGATGCAGAATTTGAGGCATGGCCATACTAGTTCTTCCCTAGTTTGAATTCTGTTATCCCATTGCTTCTCTGTATAGCAAACACTTTTGAGATTGTCTACATATCAACTCACAGGAACAGAAAAAAAAATCTTAAAGCTCCTGTGAACATCTGACACGTGAAAGAAGGGCAGGGGAGGGGGGAGGGGGGGAGAAAATGAGTGCTTTAGATTTTCCCCTTTCTTCTTTTTACTCCTCAAAGAGCAGTGGTGATTGTTTCCTGGAGTGAAAAGAAAACGTTTGGTATCTTGAAACCATGAAAAAAATTCACTAAGGCTGTTTGTGAGAAGCAGGAGGAGAGAAGGGGACTGCCTAAATGCAAAGAAAGAGACACTTGCTTTGCCATCTGTTCCCGTGCACTATCACCAGGCTGCTCTGCAGCATAGGAGGCAGCTGCTCCCTTTTCCCAGAGTTAGCATGAGATATTGGAAAGAGAACACTCACTCTCCCAATCTAACTGTGCCCACAAAGGATCACAGCAAGTAAGTTCATGGTGCCCATTTATTCATGATGTAGCCCCTTGTATAATTCCTTTGACTGTGCTCTGCTGCCTCTCCTGACAGTGGTGAGCTGTATTTTCCACTCAGGAACAAATGCAACTGGATTAGCATTATCATACTCTACTCAGTAGTCTTTGCTTAGCATACATTACCTTTGCTGTGTTTTATGCCAAAGATGATTTAGCAACTTGGTCCTAAATTCAGGGACAAACAAAATTTACTGAAGGGGCTGCTTGAAGGAAGCAGATGAACCAAAGCCCCATTTGTTAAAAGGGAAAATAAATAACAGTCTGGCTGTTAAATGAAAGGAAGCGAGACCAATGAGGGATACAAAACTTAGGACACCAGCTGCTAGATTATGAACTGGGACTAAGGTTTGCCTTGGCCATCTGCAGAATGCATTTTCTTGGACTATGAACTGGATCTTTGCTTTGCCAGCATCGTGGTATCAAAGTGTAAATGCACCTTCTTGTTTCTTTGGGGTTTTTTAAAAGCATTTTTAAAAAGTTCATTGAATTCAGAAGTCTTTGTCCCTGTCACTTTTTACAAACTTTCTTGTCTCTTTGTTTCTAACAGCTCAGATTAATTTTCCTCCAGAAGTAACCAAGATTTATAGGAATCACAAGCCAAGACTTTAGTGTCCTGTTACTGGGATATTTCTTTTCTGCTTTATTTTTTTTCTGTTCATAACTATGTGGCAGTTTGTTTGGTTTTGTTTTTTCTCTTTTCTCTAAAAAGACTGTGTGACATGACACTTCTTAAAGAAAAGGGTTCTTTTTCTGGAGATCAGGCAAGCTTGCCCAGAGAAAAGGCAGCTTCAGAAACAATTTGCCGCAGAAGGCAAGAAAATACTGCTACTAGTCAGGACACTTGTGATGGGTTTATGTGACAAGGTTTTGGTAGCCACACCAGGAAGGGGTTGGGGGAGTCTGCAGGCTTGGTTTCTATGAGAAGACACCCAAAGTTCCCCCAGGTCAGATAGAGCCAGTTCCAGCTGGTTCCAAGATAGACCCACTGCTGGTCAAAGCTGAGACCATCAGTGACCTCATACCAGAGAATATGGATGTGCCCTGATGAAGCTGCAGCCAGAGGAGAGCCCACACTGGAGTAGACTCCTGGCAGAAACTGTACCCTGTGGAGAGGGCCCCATGCAGGAGACCATGACAGATTCACCTCAGTGGTTGGAGCATCTAAACTCATCACATCCCTATACCAGTCAATTGTGGGCTTCGTGTGATGCTGTTACGTGGCTCTGCTCATGGACTGAAGCTGTGTTCCCCCTGCCTCATCCCTAACACTTTAGAACTAGATTGCCTGAGACACCTATATATTTGTGTTTTGACAGTTTATTCTTCCCATCATTTGACAGAAACTGAAGGTTCATAGAAATTTACAGGTTATTTAAGTAGTGCTTCCCCAACACCTATCTACACATCAACTTCACTAATTTCACCAACAGGAAAACTGACTGCAAGGCACTTCTCAAATAATCATATGCGGTATGTGCATCCTCCTGCTTTACACAATGTCATGCCTTCACCAAGACTCCTTGTAGGAGTCTCTCTGCAGTGGAAGTCCCAGTCCAAGTGCTTCTATCCAAATACTTGAGGCTGAAAACGACTGCCTTTAAATGGAGCCCAGAAACCCCTTCTTCCTTCATGTGGAATTCCCTGTGTTTCTAGCATCAAAAAACAGTGCCTGCCTTTCTCACCCAGAAAAGCACAGAATTAAAGATGCACACAGTCTCATGCGAATGACTGGAGGGGCTTTCTCTCATGAGAGATGAGTAAAGGATTAATTTATTACATTCACTTAGATCAGGATGCTGTCCATGTAGCCAATATGGGAAGCTTTTTCCTTTTACTAACAAGAAGGAAATAGGCATGGTCCATTTGCATAACCCAGACTGAAGAAGGCAATAATATCCGTCCCTGTATTTGTCTATGTATTATGCTCTAGATTGCAGTGGAAATGGTACATACAGAAAATTAATCTTTCCATGTGGATATTCAATTCTGGATGGCATTGGATGGGACATGGAGATCTATGGAAATGCAGAAAGGAATAATTTATACTAATGCAGACCTATGACAATAATTAATGACAGTTTTGTTCCCATTTTCAGTGCATAGGAAGACATGTTTTAATGAATTCAGGGCTGACAAGGCTTGGCTTCTAATGCAAACCTTACAAATAGATGTAGATGCAGATATCTTGTCACTATAGGGAATTTACCAACCAACATTCAGAATAGCTCAGTTCATTTCTAAACTATCTGAAACCTGAATTTGTTTTGTTACCATGTTATTTCAAGTGAACAGGAATTTATTTTGCCATTGTCACTGGAACATTGTATATCCAAAAGACTGGTCTAATTTTTATAATTACATATAAAGATATGTTTGCATGTGTATACATACGAATTATTTCTCCTTACAAATCTCTGTCTTTCTAACATCAAATCATTAGCCTACAACACTGAGATGCACGTTCTTCTCTGGGGTTTTTGCATGTTAAAACTTAATTTGAATGGTTATTTCTTTCCAGAAGTGTATTGCCTTCCCTTGGCAGTTGTCCTGTACTGCTGCAGTTTCTGGTTAGTCTGACACACATTGGCAGTAACATTTGAACTGATCTTTTAAGAGTTGTTGTCTCAGCAATATCCCCTGACTTGCACCTATAAATAAGGTTTCTTTTTAGAAATCTGTCCTATTGTACATCCCCATTTCTGTCAAAGTGAATGCATAAGGGAAATTGAGCACCTTGGTGCAGAATGTCTTATAGACTGTAACTTATTGACCTATTCTAGGACTGAAAACAATGCAGAAATGTAATGAGATGTTCAGTTAGAGAGTTATTAAAATTGCTTCATTAAGCAACCAACCTGCTTTTTTTCCTGCATCTGGGACATACTGTAGATCTCTAAGTATGGCTGGAGGGGACACAGCCATGACAACTGACCCAAAATGGCCAAAGGGATATTCCACACCGTATGACATCATAGACAGTATATAAACAGTATGGCATCTGTCCTTTGCATCAGATTTACATTCTGCTAGAGTTTACACTGTGAAAGCAAACTCCATCCCCAAATTTTGGTCTTTTGTTCAAATGTCATAACTTTATCCAGACTATTACAACATCAGCACTTTTTCTTTGCTGAGAAAATCATATCAATTCATCTTTCTTCTCTGTATCTGTGCTCATGTCCTACAGAAGACAATCAGGAGCATGTTTTTTTTCATTTTTTGTTTCATGACTACATGGATGCTTTACTCATACTGAGTAACATTAATGCTATTATATACTTCTACTTCACATATAACTTTTGCCTCCTAGATGTACTAGTTCTACTGCATTTTGTTATGACTTACATCCACTTTATCTTACATTTTTCCTGCTTCTTCTCCTCCTCCTCCTTCTCGCCCTGCCTCCCTCACTCCCATGTCCCACTCACCTGTTCTAGAAACCTTCATATTCCTTTTCCCTCAGCATGTTTTGCCATCTGGGTCTCTAATCCTAGCCTATCTGCCTACCCTAGACCCCCCAGAAAGTTTTCCTTTTTATTCCTCATTCTTTTATGAAGGACATTTTTTTCCTTGTGGCTTACAAAGGGTGGGACCCAACTTTTCAAAACAGGTGTTCAGCCTCTTCCAGTGAAGCTTAAAAGAACAAAAGATCAAATTCAGCTGTAATGAATAATATCTCAAAGGGAAGATTCTGTTCCCAAATACTTTTTTAAAAAAAAAATAAAATAATAAAGTGAAGAAAAGCATCTAAAACACCTCCAGGTAATTAAATTTTATCTTTTTTTTTTTATTAAAAAGACGGGTCTGAAAGACAATGTAGCAAACTAAAGATTATGACATGGTGTTACTTTTAAAAGATTATGTTTATGGGCTTTTTTAAAGTACGCATTGCAAGGAAATTTAGATAAAAAAAAAGAAGAAAATATTGTATTACTAAATAAAGTGCTTGCCTCTTCCAGATATGTACAGGTACAAAACTCTGTACAGCTAAAGGAGATAATCTGTATCCCCAGGGATAACGGATACCCTGAAATAAGAAAAGGAGCAAATTCTGTCCAGTTCAGAGGTATGATTTTTTTTTTTCAGGTACATCTCTCCACTGGAGAAGCTCATGCAAGAAATTTAGATGACTGAGGGATCAAAAGATGTTGCTTCAGCTACATGGTATCTCCAGTGCTGCTTTACAGTCTATGAGGGTAATTATTTTCACTGCTTTAATAATATATCTGTTCATGGGAGTCCATTCTGTAACTGCAGTGATATTCTGCCTAGCCCAGGACAAATAAAGTACATAATAAAAATATAGGGTAAATTCATTTGAAAAAGACAACCAGATTTTTAATTATATTAAACATTTTTAAGGGAATAGCAGCTAGAGAAGTAACAGAAGCATGCAGAGGAAAAAAAAAATCAGTTAAAACCCTTCTTCTTGTATAATTCCGTGCATTTTAGCTCCACTTGAGAATTATAGTTCTGGGTATTTTTTCAATGCAAGCTGATAGAGCATATGAATTTATTTGATTTTTCACTGTTTCATCTAAGAGCTTCTATTGTCTCATAAAAATACTAAAGGAAAGAAATTAAGGAAGGATGATAGAAAGTAACTTCATCCAGTTTCCCCACATTTCTGAAAAATGGGACATGGAGAACTGGATGCAATCCAATCTTTGGAGATCAATGCCCACTTTAATTTAAAACACCATATTCCTATCAGCTGCTATTGATAAATTAAGACATAACTATACTAATATACATTCCTAGATCATTAGAAGACTGAGGAAAGAAAAAAGCAAACCCTCAGACAGCAATGGCATTCATTCAAAATTTAATCTATCCTTTTGCAACTGGGTAAAGTCCAAAGTAGGATAATGCACAATGGTGTTGATTAAATTATTGTACAACTCTGTTCTATACAATTGTAGATTGATTTTGTAACAATGTGAGGGAATTTCCGATCTTTCAATTACTTCACTGTATCAAATATGAACAGAAGAATGTTTAATTTTCTTCCTTTCAAACCCTGCACTGTAATTAAGGGGACTAAATCTTGAAATCCAGCTTTCACTTAAAATTTAACCTAATTTATATGCTGCACCTGTAATATCTGCCAGCTGAGGTTCTACTGTGGCCCACTCAACATCTAAACAGTAAATACATGCTTCCACAGTATCAGGGACACATTTTAATAGTGATCTTGATCAGGAGTCCTGTGTAGTCTAATGTTAACTGCAGTGATCTCTTATCCAGTTCTAGACAGAGTAAGTCCCAAGATAATAAATATTAAATAAATTAATTACACTTCAGATATATTCATTACCTAATAATCTCACTATCTTTGCTCACCACCATCTGCCATATGATATGGTACAGTTATTCAAGTCACAACTGGCAAACAGAATTATAAAAATGGGATTTGTAAGAATTATAAAATAAATGGATAATTCCATCACCAGTGGCATTTACTGTGCAAAACTGGTTTTATCCCCACACAATTTTGTACCACATCAACTTTTCATAAGCTCATTAAAGTGAAGTAGGAATTTCTGCTATATATTCAAATAAAGAAATGACAGGTTTGTCATTCAAGAAGACTCTTCTCCTACCAGAATGTAAACAGCCTAAAGCAAGGAAGAACAAATTTAACACATAATGCCATCATTTTCTTGGGACTGCCATTGTTGTGGTTTAACCCAGCAGGCAGATAAACACCACACAACCATTTGATCACTCCATGCAGTGGGATAGAGAAGAATCTGGAAGACGAGGTAGAATTAATAGGTTGAGGTAAAGACAATTTATTAGGACAGAAAAGGAAGGGAATTTAATGACAAAATAATCTGCAAAACAAGTGATGCACAATGTGGTTTCTCACCAACCACTAACCAATGCCCAGCCAGTCCCCAAGCAGCAAGACGTTAGTTCCCAGGAAGCTCCCCTCCAGTTCATATACCAATTATGATGTCATATACCGTGGAATATCCCTTTGTCCATTTTGGGTCAGTTGTCATGGCTGTGTCCCCTCCCAGCCCCTTGTGCACACCCAGCCTACCCACTGGCAGGGCAGTATGAGAAGGTGGAAAATCCTTGACTTAGTGTAAGAACTGCTCAGCAACAACTAAAACATCCCCGTGTTATCAACATTATTCTCATCCTAAATCCAAAACACAGCACTGTACCAGCTACTAGAAAGAAATTTAACTATACCCCAGCCAAAATCAGGGCAGTCATGTATCGATTAAAAATTGCCTTTTTTCTTGCTCATGACAGTCTTCCTGTAATTTTTATGCCTACAAACACTCAGTTTGAGCTTCATATTTGAAAGAACTGCAGAGATAGGCAAGTCAAACCCCTGTTCAGACAGGTTCTGCTTGCAAGTGGTGATTCCTAATGGTTTTGGAGCTGCAACTAGCTTTCTTGTTGTGGTTTATGAATATAAATGGTGAAAACTAAGAACTGGAAGGTTATGAACAGCCAGCAAATCAAAAGAAATAATTAGGTAGCTATATAACACTTCCATCCTTCTAAAGTCTGATTCGCTTTTTAAAAAACTAAAATTTAAAAGATCCCATCACAACCTGCATAATGCCTGAAAACTTAAAATCAGTAGGTAAATGGACAAATTCACCTTTAAAATCAATAATTCCATCTCAATTGCCTCTGCTATAATTATATACTCAGTAGTGCTGCACAGACTGCACAGACTGAATAGAGCAAGCAAATTAAAGAAGGAGTCAGCATAGATCTAAAGGACTAGTGATAAGGGCAGTGACAGAAAGATGCTGCAGAGGAGTGCCTAATGCACCTTGCCTCTATATAAAGACATCAAGGAGATGTATTGGTGGTCTGCACACAAAGCATGACAATAACCCATAGTGATTTCATCTTGCACATGTTACTGGCCTCCATTTCCAAACCTCTTCTGGTAATCTAAGCAAGGCCAGGGTAGATGTTCAGGCAGAACAATAAAATAAAATACATAAAGATATAAATGTAATACAACTGCACAATGTTCATTTTTTAGCAGTGTTCATTGCAGGATTTAGGATCACAACAACTAGCTTTATCTCAAACTTCCAGCTATGATTTTTGAGGGCAGCACAGGCCAGAGACTGTTACACCGCTTCTCCTCAGGTTTACGTAAGATAAGAATTGTTTTATTTGAAGAGGGTTTTTTTTGTAAGCAGAGCCCTTGGCATAACTTTTCCCCATCTCAATTAGTATTTTCTGAGGCTATGCTCAGATAGATGGTCTTTAACTTTTATTTCTACTCATATATATATATGATAAACAATGATGAGCTTATAAAAAGCCCAAGGTCACCTACGTGAACGTTAATATTTACCAAAATTTTATGGTCTTTAGAAACAGAATTTGACAGGTTGGAATGACAGTTTAACACCATTAAAAAAAAACAACCTAACCCATTAGAAGGCATATATGGCAGTGTTTGATTAATGCAATGTGCTTCATTTGAAATTAATGTGTTTGCTATTAATAGAAGGACCAATTCTTCAACTGTTATCTATTCATATTGACACTAGTGCATGCTAAATGGAGCAATGTCAATCAGCTATGCTTTTTGTACAAAGTACTCTTGATGAGACTGGAGGACAATGTTTAAATCCATGGATCTCATTTTCTGCTTTTGATTCCTTTGAAAGCCCACAGTTGTAGAAATGCTACAGATTTGCCTCTGTCTTGATGTAAATATTAAACCTGAAAGTGATTAATTTGATCAAGATAAGTTTTACATTTGCTTTTACAATCAGTTCCATTTTGAAGGATAAAATATTTTTTTCTGGGTATTCTAATACAGAGTTTTAAAATACCTTTGCCATAAATATTTCTTCAGCTTGAAGCTATACAAAAAATCAAGGGCTAATCTTGGCTATAGTATTTAGTGGGAGGCCTGTTTGAGAAAGAATAGCACAATCTAACTAAAATAAATTGGATTTTCTGTTTTTATTAAATTCTTGTATTTCCACCATCTATGCAGCAAAATTAGTTTGTGTCTTACACCTATGTGTACACAGACATTTGAAAAACATTTTTTCTGTCCTGTTAATAGATGGGAAAACTGAAGAAGAATCATTGCTTCCCTAACACATTTGGAAACACAGTGAAATAAAAAGTTTCAATTGGAAAAATTCTTTTGTTGGAAGAGACAAGTTGGTCTACTACTAAAGTATTTGTTGGAAAAGTGTTCTGAATTTTTCTATAAGAAGAAGTTTTTGTTCTGTTAGAGACAAACATTGATCTGTAATAATTTTAGGATAAATTTAATATTGACTACTGTATTAGGGCATTCATGTAAATATTAGTGAGATTTAATCATAAAATATTCCTGTGTAATTAAAATATTTATTGGATAGTCCTAATTCAATAGAACTTCGTTTCATAAGAATTTTTTTTGTATTTTATTTCACATTTCAAAGTAAATTTTTAAATAGTAAGGAAGAAAATAGGTTTTGTATAGAAAGGAAACATGTATTCACAACTTAATAAACAACTTGGATCAGCAAAAACTAGACTCTTAATGCTTTGTTGCTACCTGAAACTTTCTGCCTAAAACATGTTTCTTGATTTTCAGTACAATTGAGACCACATGAACTCCAGCCTTTGAAAATCCTTTAAAAATGCTGAAGCATGCTCTGCTTGCAAATTGAGCAAACGATTGATCAATCATTATCAGAACCAACAAAGTATATTTGTAATTCAGAAACAAAGAAAAGATATTGTATGCAAAACTCTGTATTTTGAATGTGTAGACATCCTTTAATACTCACAACTTTGCATCTTTATTAGATGCACATTAGATACTTCGCAGAGTATATGAACATGCTCTAGCACTCTCTGCTGGCTTTCACCAAGTATGTATTCAACTTGAGTGTGACTGGGAATAGCATTCAAAGACATATAGCCTGTGTTCATCCAAGACCATGTTCTTTTCCAATACATGCTTATTTCCCTTTATTTACAAGGTTATTTATTCTCTCATACTTAAACATTTACATTTATTATTGTGGTTGGACCTGCAGAGAAACTGGGATTATGTGCATATTGCCACTTGTCAAAATACTGATGTAGTATGATCTACATGTAATGCTTCCACCTGTCAAGAGCCTTGCTTGTATCATCTATCTTTTTAAAGACAAAGCTAGGAAAGCAGAAAATACAAAAATTGGTTTTGAAGAAAACTTGGGTTTGTTTAGAAGTGTGATTATAACTGCTACTCAAAACATATGCAACAGCTCAACAACTCCAAAAGAAACCAGATGTATATCTTTACATATACACATGTAGCTGTGCCTGTGTTTATGTATATGCCTATGCAACATAAATGCGTACAATGCTGAGAACAAGATGACATTAGGTGCATCAATCTGTCTGTTTACCAGCACTATACTGAAGTCTAAAGGCTTACTTATTGTGCATCAGGTATTCATCAGCAATTATTCACAGGATACCACAGAATCAGCTCTAGAGTCCAGATGATGAAAGACAAGGCATATGTCTGCTCTTAGAAAAAGCCTCTAGCCCTTGCCCTTCCAGGTAAATGGTCAGTCCACAGAGAGTTTATTTCTAAAATAATTGTGCATAGCTGGTAGCTACTGGCAGGCAGTGGAGCTGTTCTTTCTTTCAAAATACTCAGCTCAAGTTTTGCTGGACAAGAATGGTTTTTACCAGATTTTAAAGAAACTGATGAAACATAGTAGCAGCTGTCCAAGTTGTTATAACTGTGGTGCCATCACTTATATATTGATGTATTTTCTGGTCAAGTGCTGATAGCAGTATGACAGGAAAGAGAAAAATTTCTTAGATCTGGATTCTGAAGTGTCTCATTGTCATGGTTTAGACCAAGCCAGGAGCTGAGCACCACATGATGCTTGCTCACTGCCCCTCACCCCCAGAATGGGAAGGAGAAGAGGGAGAAAAGTACAAAACCCCGTGGTTTGAGACAAGGAGAATTTAATACAACACAACTGGAGAAGTGACAACAACAGTAATGGCTCATTTGTCTATCCTGGCTGTGGCCCCCTCTCAACTTCTGGTCAAAATTAACCCTATCTTATTTGAACCCACGACACTTAAAACTAACTCATAAAGAACCACTAAAACCCTCTCTCCAGCTAATCTGCAGTAATTTCTACTATGTACTCTTGTCAGTATATATTATTGCCTCCCACTCCCCATTTAGACTATGGAAGCTACAGCTGTTTGGATAAATAAAGCAAAATGATTGTTCAAAAATCCCCAGGAAGAAAAATATCTTCAGTTGGTTTCTTTCAAAAACAAAAAGTAAAAAGTTTAGATTAATATATCTTCAGATAGCCTATATCGGATACCATTTGTTTTCACAGGAAGTTCCAGGCTTACATTATTATATAATTAAATAAATAAATTTGCAGAGACATTGAAAAATCTCTCAGAATGATTAGAATTGCTGTGGAAAACCATGAGAACTTGAACACTCCAGATATTCATACTGGGGGAAGGATTATGTTTTAATTTGAGTCTGGCAAATTCTGGGGGAATCTTTAATCATGACCATAACTACCCGAAGTACCAGCTTTCTCGCATGGAAATTCCAGAAACTACAACATGACACTTGTTCATCTGTTATTTCTGTACATTAATTCAGTTGTAAAGGGAACATGATGTTCATCACCATTTGAAAAGCAGAAAACAGGAAACAATTTCTGCCTTACAGAAATTAATTAATTTGTTAAAATAACTTGTGCGATTTCTACCAGGGGTTATGTAGATCTTTTTGAAAGATGATAACTAAGACTATTTCCCCAGTTTTACCACTTCAGTAAAAATGACACAGTAGTTTCCTGATAAAGACTTGAGTAATGCGAAGTTTATTGGTGAAGTTCTTTCCCCTTCATTTATTTTCAGTAGAATTTGTGCCTCCTGTGGAAAGTCCCACTATGCATGGTCAGTTGAGTAAGAAGATAATTTTCACACTTTATAACATTAAACTGCTATTTCTTTAGCTGATAAAGGAGCAAAATAAATGTTTTCCACACCCTACATATATTTTAAAAATTTACTCCATTTTATCTTGCAAAAAAATTATTAGATTCCAAACATTTTTAGAACATTTATGATTATTTTTGATAAATTTAAAATTAGAGGAGATTAAAATTTACAGATAATTGCTTATTTTGGAACACCTAAATAATTGGTTTTTAAGAAGAATTAGCAATTTGTTGAAATGCACTCAATTCTAAGATATTTGGACAAAAAATATATGTAACATATATTTTTGGACATATTTTGGGCAGTATATTTTGGACAAAAAGAGTATATAACCAGAACAGAAAAGTGAAATAATATAAACATTAACTCTATCATATGTTTGAAAAGAAATTAAAGTATATGTAATTTTTGGCATGATGAATTTCTGCTACTCATTAAAATGGAAAATAAATATATAGTAATCCTTTCTTGAGCTGTGGTAAATTTCAAACTTTATATCATGAACTTGTGCTCTGGAAAAAGAAAAACAAACATTCTCACCTGTGTACAGTGCCTACAGAAAGCTGTGCAGAATCTAGGCAAATCACATATGTGCTTTTTTAACCTTTTGGAGCAGAATTTGCTTTCCTGCCTGTAGGAATTTAGGCTCTGGAGTACTACCCTAGATTTCACTTTGTGACCTTCAGTGATGAACCTCAGCTTTCTGCCCAACTAAATTCACTGTTACCAAAGAAACCACCACAAGCCAACAACAACAAAACCAAACAAAAGAACAAACCACAAAATCCCAGTAAAACCCCCAAATTAAATACCTACAACAACAATAAGGTTTAAAAAAAAACTAAAAAGGCTTGTTTGGAGACTGTGGTTCTTTAAGAGTCCTTGTTTGGCATCTGCCCATGAGTAATGAGGAAATGTCCAACTCAATAGCTGTGATATGGGTTGAATCAGCTCACAGAGATGCAACATTGGAAGAAGTGCTGAATTTGGTTATTTTACAACTGCTAGATGTGTCATTATAAACTGGAAGTTAATTAATTCTGAAAGTAATTGTGGAGCGCAGTTGGGAAAGAATAGCCAACCTGAGTGAGGGAAAAGCATGTTCTTAAGTGTTGAAAGAGGGACTCAGCACATTCTATATTTTCTATTATTTTTTTTTATTTTATTAATGCAGATGTTCATATAACATCTGATATAAAATACTAATTTCTGAATTACTGAAGAACTAATTAGAAATATACATCCTGAAGCTAAAGAGGATAATAGCAAACAGATATGGGAAAAAAAATAAATCCTGTAACTTTTCAAAGGTGCATGAAGCAGATGCAAAAATGTTGAAACATTTTGAATATCCAAGAACTGTATCTTTCAAAATAGAAGTACAAATGTAGCTGCCCATTTACTGTGTAGCATTTCTCTCAGTTCAGACTGAGGGCAAGTTCCTCTTTAAAAAGGTACACATGCGAAAAAGAGGAAACAAAAGTCAAGTACTTTTAAAGGCTCCACTTCCCCTTCTGTCAGATATCTTATCAAATATTCTATCTATCTACTTGCATAGGACATCTGCAACTCGTTTTCCCACCTGGCATACAAAGGCATGTTTAAAAAGCATGATATGCAAGAAGTTACACTAAAGCTCATGGCAAAGAGAAATCCCATCTTCCACCTACCTTTGTTTGCTAACCTCTAGATTATTCTCTAAAGTTGAGGAAAAAATAGAGTTCAGTCTCAAAGATCTTTTTAAAAATATGGTGATTTGTTTCTCTGGTGTGTATATATGTATATATATATATACACACCGAAATAGTGATAAAAATGTGTTTATTAGATCAAATAATATATTTATTGTTAACTTTTAGCAACCAAGACTGAAAGCTATGTAGTCTCCATCCTCGAAAGTTTTTGAAATCAGAATGAACGAAGTCCTGAGCAACCTGGTCTGATCTCATTGTTGAACCTGCTTTGAGCAAGAGCTTCGATTAGATACCGCTGAAACCTCTTCTTAAATAATTCAATATATTAGCTGCAACCATGTCTCCAAAATTAAGCAGAAGGTCTAATAAAAGTTAAGATGTGTTTAGACACTGTTAAAGGCAAAGTTTTTAACTTCCTACCTTAGGAGCTTCAGTCCAGAAACACATGCATGATTCAAAGCAACACTTCTAACTGTTTGTATATTTCATATGTAGCATCTTCAAAGGATCACTCCTTCCTGACAAGGAAGAGGTAAACTACTCTTACACTGTAGAGAGTTCTATTATTTTTAGCAGGACTGTCTAGTGATCTAATTACAGCTCCCTGTGTTTAAGGGCACCAAAGACTGGTGATTGCAAGTTCTGCCACCTTATGTCCAAGAAATCTAATTAGATGAAGTAATGAAAAGTCAGAGACAATACTCTATTTGCATGTGCAAAGACAAAGTAGAAGTGTGTACTGCTTCTTTCAGTGGTGCTACTCCAAACTGCAAATTTGCATTCACAAATCTGATGGGCAATGCCTCTCATCAAAAGCCAGAAGGCAGTACCATTTCTACCTTTTCTTTTGCTGAACCCTGTCATGAATGTTGCATTGATCTTAATGGAAGTGTGGAGGTGTAAAGTGCCACACAGTGGGACTGAGTCCATCAGAAGGCATTAGCGTACTCCACAGACAATCAGAGTTTCAGCAGAGAGATGCTATAGGATGGACCCACTCATTTGGCCCTACATAGAATGTAGTCCTACTTTTTGGGGGTGAATTCTTTGACTTGCTTCTCTTCATAATGGAACTGGCTAGCACCTTGTAAGCTGCTTACCTTATTCACAGGGACAAAAACCATATTTTAACACTAATGCAGAAACTTTTGTGGTTTGGAATAAAGGCTTAACCTTCCCCTTGTCATTCCCCCAAATCTGCCATCCATGTGTTATTTTTTATCCCAAGAGGACCTTCTGTGTCAGATGTCATTTATCACTTCTCATCAAAGTAAAGAAGAATTTGTGAAAGGATAAGTAAAAAATGCACATATTTCTTATTTTCCACACAAGGTAGATTCATGTCTGCCAGTTTTGCACTATTATTTCAGTTAAAAAGGAGAGATGAATTTCCCAGGCTTGTTCTACATTTGAAGGTTTTGTGCCATATAGGGCATTAGTTAAGGAGTTGGAGAAGGAAAAAAAAAACAACACAACCCGAAAAAAACACAAACACACACACACCACAAACCACCATACCCCAGCTAAAACAGATACACTGCCAAAAAAAACTTCTGGCATTGTAGCTTACTATATTCAACAAAGTTAATTTACTAATAGAAACAATATATTTATCTAGACTTCGGAAAGGTAGGAGACTTTTTTTTTTAAATGTAGAAAAACCTTACTCATGGTCTGAACTCTCCCCTAACACGGGCAGACATGAACTCAAAACCTCATCTATGAAAGAGCAAACTCTTTTACTCAACAGATGCTGGAACATAGTGAAGAAAATTGCAAAATGTTGTAAGTGAAATAACTGTAACAGTTCTGTCATTCATATGTAATCCCTAATAACCTAGTGGAGAGTCTGTAATTACAATGCCAAGGGGCTTCTTGTTGAAGGTTAAAATAGAACAGAGCTGTTCATAATTTCCTGAATTGATTCTCTCAATCTAACAGAAAAAGAGCACACTTGTGAGAATCATAATTTCTTGACATCTCTCATTCTAACAATCTCTCAAAATCAGGGTAATAAACGTCCTCCATGTAAACCTTTACACAATCAAATTAAGAAAATCCACAGGGGATTCCCCCACACACAGGGGAGAGTGCCACTCTGTCCATTGGACACAGAAACAAAAGAGAATCATAAATCCTACAGTCAAAGAATAATTGAGGTTGAAAGAGACCTTTGGAGATGACCTGATGCAATACATCTTTCCCAAAGCAGGACCTTGCTCAGTTGCACAGCAACTGGGCTGCAAAGAAAACACTGAAATTTGGCTGCTGGATCCAAATACAACCACTGGTTATAGCAACCACTGCCAGAGGGGGAAAAAAAACCAAACCACAACAACTAAAATAGTAACATCTTTTTGATGCACCTATAGAAGTGGGTGTGAACTCAACCAAAAGAGGAAAGTTTCTCAAGCACAGTCACGGACACTTATTTGAAAGGGTCCAATGTGCAGTGCTAGCAACTGATTCACAAAATAAATATTAAAGGCTCCACTGTGAATTTTAGCATTTTTCAACTGAATATCAACTAGATTTCATTTAGTTCAGTGTTACAGAAAAATAACTTGCCACTTTTTAAAGAACTTTTTCCACTTACAGTCCCATAAAAATTATGAAGGCCATTTTGTTTAGTACTTTTACAAGTTAAAACAATGTTTCTTTGGGGGTTTGTTTTAAGGTTACTTCTGAGTTGACAAGTTGTTACATGCCACTTTTCCACTTATTATTAACCATGTCACACCTACAAGCAGATTTATAATGGAAACTATAACAGTGGTGCCCACTTTGCTGTTTTCCAGAATCTGAATCAATGGATGCTCATAAAACATAAAAGCGCGTTGGAGATACTAAGAAAAACAGAATACAGAATACTAGTGTTTGGGGTACCTTGTGGGGAAACAAGATTTGAAAGCTTAAATTTCTTCAGACAAGGAAATTTTATCCACCCTACTCTAGGCAAGTCATTTACCTTTTGGCAACTGGGTCAAGTCTTCTCATGTCACCTTACTAAAAACATTTACATACCTCTCGAATTTTGTAAATTCAGACAGTGAAGGTCTCAAGGGTCAGTACTGAATAGCAATAGTTGGCCACCAAGAGATAGATTAGGTATGTCCCTCATTAGGGGCATTTGTCTGAATTGCTTATTTGTTTAATAAAAGCAAAAATAGCCTTGAAGTTTCCATTAGCATAACGACTTATGCCAACAGAAAACTCCAGAAAAGCATTGGGATGAGAGACAAGCAAGGTGCTTGCCATTTTATGCATCCTCTTTTTTCAGAGGTGTCCAACATTGCAGTTAGCGAGAGCTTTGCTGCTTTTTTTAGCAAAATCAGACCTTTAATGCAATAATCCTCTAAAGCTGAACAAACCTTTCAGGCTTGCCTATTCTTAAAGGAAAGAAATGAACCCCAATCCTGCACACATGTAAGCACCTGTAGAATTTACTGATCTCCAGCTGAGTATGCATATCATTAACAAGTATTTAGCATACAGTTAATGCATTCTTAAGTGACTGCAAAGTCAAACTCACGTCTCCTTATTTGGGTAGTAGCAGCACCTAGAAAACATAATGCACTTTAAGACATCATTGTAGCATGCATGGTCACTTCTGAGTACTACCAATATTACAATTGAGGCAAAGCTTGGTGTTCCTGTGACACTTTCATTGCTAGAATAAATAAAATTATAATAATTGCATTTGCGAGCTAGTTAATGCCTGAGGAAGGCATTTTGAAATCCTGTTCTGGAATGTATCAAATTTTCATGCTTTTCTTTTCACCTGCAAAATATTTCCTACAACACATATATATCAATAATTTTTTTCACACTTCAAGATTTTCTTATTCCAAGCCATAAACCCATAAGCCACCCACACAGCCAACAGACACACTGGGAGACAATTCATAGAGCAGAGACCATGCTATCTGCTGCTATTATAAGCTTGTACAGTTGCATAAAACCTGTGTATTGGAGGGGATATTTAGAGAAAAATACTAATTCTCATTTACTTTTGCTCATATCCTTAGAGGCACCATGAAGTTCAGAACACAGACCACATTTTCCTATTCTGTGCAAAAGATAAGAAAGGAAGTGAAGTTTGTAACTGGATGATGTGAGGAATGAGATGAAATAGAGAACATCCAAGAACCAAGCAGGAAGCTGAGCTGACAATGACATCTTGGTAGAGAAGAAAAATGGCAACATGCTGATTTTTGTTCTAGGGAGGTTGAGACTTGGCTAACTTTTCCTTCACTCAGCAGGATATAATTGCAACATAGCAGAGCAAAATGAACAGCCCGCCCACAAGTGACTTCAAGAACATATCATATTATTTGTTTTAGTGTAAGCATTCTTTTACTTGGCAGTTCTGTACTTGGATTAAATATATTCAGCTCTTTCACTCTTGTCTCCTTTTTCCATTGTAGAACTTGAAATAAGACATCAGCTCCTCCTTCACTGTTTGCCAACATTCAAGGCAGAAATATTTCACTAAAGGCATGATGGAAAACAGGATTCATTTGCAAAAACCATTAGTATACTTCTGTGACTTTAAAAACCCAGTCATAAAGAAGAAAGTATTAAAGGCATAAACAAATATATACTTAGCAGAGGAACACATCTAATTGTGTATAGTTTTATATATAAATTTATTATATTTCTTAATTTAGAAATGTTGAAGAGTATTATGAAATCACAAAAAAACCCTCATGGCAGAGTAAATTACACTAAAGAGTTTAACAGCATACATATGAGACTTAAGAATAGACTGATTTAAGAAACTGGAGCTGCAATAACTGGTGGAAGACATACTCATAGAATCATGGTATGACAAAAAGCCACATACATTGTCAGAATTGGAACCATTTGTGGGTGGCTAGGACCTAATGCTGTCCTTGGTATACTATTAAAGAAAAATAATACTATAATGTTGTATTGTTCAAATGACAGAAATAATTAGAATTCAGAGAAGTGTTGCACAAGGCAGCAGCAGACGTGAATCTTTATTTACCTACTGAGCTCTGTGTAGAGAGCTGACCTTGGCTGGCTTCCAGACCCAGCCAGTCTCTCATTTCCCCTCATTCAACACCACAGGGGAAGAAAATAAGATGGAAGAACTTGTGTTGCGATAAAGGCAATTTAATAAGAAAAGCAAAAACTGCACACAGATGCAAAATAGAAAGAGAAATTTATTCACTACCTCCCATCAGCAGGCAGATGTCCAACCACATCCAGGAAAGCAGACCCTCAGTACACAGTGTGCACATAGTGTTCACTTGCTTGGGAAGAAAAATACCATAACCAAGAACAGCCCCACATTCTCTTCTTGTCCCTCAGCTTTTACTGCTGAGCATAAGATCATATGGTATGGAATACCCCTTTGGTCAGTTTGTGTCAGCTATGCTGGCTGTGTCTCCTCCCAACTTGTTGCCCATGCCCATCCTACTGGCCTTCGAGTGGAAAGGGGCTGGAAAGAAAGCCTTAAAGCTGTGCAATCACTGCTTGGTAGTAGCCAAAACACTGGTGTATTATCAATACTGTTCTAGCCACAAATGCAAAGCATAAGCATTATATGGACTGCTATAAGAAAAATTAACTCCATTGCAGTCAGACAGATAATGTTAATCCCATGAGAAAACATGACGACAAAGAGACAGCGTGATCCAAGGGTTTTTAAACGAGATAGATGTAATTGGTACTGCATAGCATTGTGCTAATGGTTGCTTCAGATGCATAGTAGTTGTCAAGACTCATCCAGCAAAGGTACCTCCCCATGCTCCTCCTTTCTGCCTCTTCATGAAGAACTTGCTTGGACTGGAGAAAAAGTATGAGATAAGCTATCTCACTGTTTCTCCTCTTTTCCACAGGGATCATGGCTGTGACAGCCTAAGTCAAACTGATCAAAATGCAAATGATCCTTCCTCAGCAAATCATGTCCTATGCAAAGCTACAGAAAAACATTCAGACATATTCATTTTTTCTAGTTGTACCTGAAGCCTAAAGAAATATAGTAAAGATCAAAAAACAGAAGCAACAAAGATGTCCAAACTGAACATGCTGCAAAAGTTCAAGTTGCAGCTTGAGTATTTTGATTTTTACCTCCCTCGTGCTTTCAAAGAAAGCCACCTTCAGCCTTAGTCTTTTTGTATCAAAGGGAACAAAGTTAATAGAAAATGTTTTAAAGAGAATTTTCAAACTAGAAGATAGTATAAGGTGCTTGTTTCAAGCTCTTATCTCTTACTGAAAGTTTTTTTCAAGCCATGATTATTTCTGGCTTGAGGTGAACATGGAAAGGTTCACCACTTGAGAAAGTAGATATACCTGTCTCCTGCCCCATCTTGAGGGGTTTATGGTCTGGGGACTGTGAGTGAGTCTGGGCCATTCTTTAACTATGCATCTCAAGAACTCTTCTGGTCTTTGATAATCACTTTCTTTGGGAGATAAATAGAAGAAATCCAACTCGGTGCTCTCAACATTAACAGAGGGACACCTCTGAATCCAGTTAACTTTTTCTTATCAATTCCTGGTACCATCCCCACCTGGCCTTGCAGAAGCCATGTTTACCCCTTTTCAGAGTTTGTTTCCCATATCTGTGCAAGCACTTACTTAAAAATCAATTATTTAGGAGCTGTTTTTCAATAGTTTCCCAGAGTCTTGATCTCAACTCCTCCTCTGGAAGTAGACACCTACAATTCAGCTGGTTCATTGCCTGATCCAGGGTTCCAGCCTCTTCCAGAAGATGCCAGGATAGGCTCGGAAGATGCCAAACTTCCCTGCTCATCTAAGGAAATGCATAAAAGAGCCTCCCCTCTTTTCTCCTGAAAACTCTATTTGAGAAGATATTGAGGTAATAAGCTGCATAGTCATCTACCAGCTCTTTTTTTTTTTTTAACTGCTATTTTTTCTAAATTAAACTGTAGCCACCAACTTTCATCCCTCTGTGTCATAGTTAGAGGGGTCGGGACCAGTTTATCGTTATGTGGTTAGAAGCAAAACTGTGTATTCTATACTCTCTGTGTCATTGCTCACGGGCTGTTAACCAGTCATCAGTAGCAGTTGCCCAGGACCCATTGTGAGATGCTCGGTCAAGGTGGGAGGAGCCGAGTGCTGCCACTGAGTGCTGCACGTGGGACCCTGCCCCCGACGGATTTCCAGACCTGCTCGGACCCCCTGCGGGGGCTGCGCGGACCTGTCTGGAGCGGGGCCGGTTTTCTCCGGAGGAGGAGAGCACCAGACCTTTCTCCACGGCATCGCTGCTTTCAGCGGGACTACTGCTTCAGCAGGATCACCTCACCGGGACTGCTACCACCCCCAAGCCGGCAGTGTCGGGTTGTATGCGGACTCTGTTTCGGGGTGTTTCTTTGTACCGTTGCATTTCTCTTATTTTGTATTGCTGACTTGAGTCCCTCCCTGTTTTCAAACCATTAAATAAGACATGCCAGTCTGACATGCTTGATAGCATGTATGTTGTGGTTGGGATTTCCTTCAAAATTAGTCTCTCAAAGTTAATTTTAAGCATTCTGCATATTACATCTTTCCAGATCCTAAACTGTCTTATTGTCTTTTTTACCTCTAGACCTAAATTCATTTTCTCTGAGTAGCAGCTTGACATAAAAATTCATTTAACTTAATCTCTGTTACAGGGTATAAATTTTGCCAAGAGTTTTTTTGGGGGGAAGAGGAGAACTTGTAAATTGTTTTTAGACTACGCATTGTGCCCTGCCACAAGTAGACACTTCTAAGATATTCCTGTTTATCTCTTTACCTATTTCAAACAAATCCTGCCAATTTTTCTGAAGCTTGTTTGGAAGCAATCTCTTGCTGTGATTTGATGAAAATAGTTAAAACATTAAATAGAAGAATATCTTAAGGTGGGGAGATTATTGACGAATTTGATGGCAGTGTTATATAAAGCACTGCCATTCTGGCATTGCTTTTCTTGGTTCTGCAGCATTACTGTAAAGCATGGTCTTGTGGCTGATATTAATTTCCAAATTTTAATGTATTTTATCTCAATGGGATAGAAATGAAATGTCCATCTCAGCCCCATGAAAATATTTTGTGAAGGTTAAATAATTTCTGTATATATATGACATGATTCTATACATAATGTAATTAAGTGAAGTCCAAGCTTCGGGATGCAAGAAGCAAGGTCAGCATCTGTAGTGTTCTTACATTTGACAGACAAGTTTAGAAAATTGGTTATCGTCCATGCATTTTAAGTCCAGTCTGATATTGAAGTTTGGAAATAACTTTAGCTGGACATAATTCCTATTTCCACTTACATGACTTCTGCAGAAGAGATGCATTTCAGTGGCAAGTGAAATAGATGGTTGATTTTTTCAATTATTTTTATTTTTTTAAATAATTGCCATGTGTTCTCTGTCATAATAAACTTGCCAGCTATAAATGAGTTCTGGTATTTGCTCACCTACAACAAGGAAGGATTTTCCCCACACTGAATTGCAGTATTTGGAAGACTGAAGTTTCTCCTCTGTGCAAGTTGGGAAGAGGAGTTGAAGCTGCTGTGCTCAAGTGCAGCTAAGCCTATCACAATCATTTTAGCTTAAAGTGCTGTGGAAAGCAGAAGCATCAGTGCAGTTGTGCTTTCTCTGATATCTGCACTGATTAATAGCAATGTCATTAGGCATGCAATATCAGAGTTGATCTAGCTTGGGCTACTGTTGCTGTTTTACTTGCAAGAATAGTAGAAGTAACTGGTCAAAACCAAAGCAAATGCTCAGTTTAGCACCTGACTTCCGTTGTCTTTATTTAAAGAAGAAAGTAACTTCACCTATTTGTCAAAATCCCTCAGAGAAGCTGTTTAGACTATTTTGTCCATTCAGGGAAGATAGTTGCATTCCTAGAAAGATGATTTCTTGTGGGCTGCAGTTTGCAAGCACAGCAATTTTGATGTAACCGTTTGTTACATTTATTGTATTTCTCAACCTCCCAAGTAGAATACCTTATTTGTCTAAAAAATCACTGCGATTCCCCAAACCAGGCTATGACTGTATCTGTTGGATTATTGGTTTGTTGAACTTACATATTCAAAAAGGACGCAAGCATTTCACCCACAGAGATTTGTTGGTTTTCTTGGTTAGAATATTTGAAATCAGAGAGCTGTTGTTCTCTCTGTTAACCTTTGGCCGAAGGTTACTGAAGGGAGGTAGATGCAAATGGCTAAATTGTTGGGTTTGCTTCGACAGGAGTAAATAATTTTATGGTAATTTATGATGTTTTATTGCAGTCTTATATATGATGGGTTGACCACTCATGTTGTTGAACTTGATGACTCTGTGGTTAGCTCAAGATTCAGGTGTGAAAAACATTGCCATGATTTAATGGTCAATAAAAGAATCTTTACATCTTCTTTGTGTATTTACAATGCCGGTGCTTCCTCTGTCACTTTTTTTCAGAGATAAAATTACAGGCCTTGATATTGTTGACATCTTTTCCTATTTAACAACTTGCTTCAATCATCTGGATTTGTAACAGGAAGGTTAATAGTGTGATAAATAGATGGGGTTTTCTGAGATGATTCACTTGAAGAGGATAATAAGTCAGAACTTTGGATGCTAGTGTGCAATCCTAACAATGACTTTTAACGTGTTAATTTAATTTTGTTTGAATAAAGGAGCTCAAAATTTGATTTCAGATAGTCCAATCAGAGAAGTTACTCCAGCAGTATTAGAATTTAGTTATTCCATCATGCTGAAAATGCTGGTATTACTTATCCCACCATTTTCTGTCGCTGCTCTTTGTTTTGAGGAGAAGCTGCATTATGGGTGTTTTTCAGCAAACAAATAAGAATATAAGAATAGGCGCTCAGTGGTAACTGTACAAGTGATCTGTAGGCTGGGATTTTTTGGAACGTGGTGTTAAAACTAAATGGTAACAAGGAATGTCTTGGTGCACAATGAGACGGTCACGTCGTATCTTCCTCTCCAGGTCCAAAGATAAATTAAACTGCAGGAGCAATCAGTTCAGAGGGAAAGCTCTTGAGCCAGTGAATTAGGTGAAGTCCAAGAAAGTTCATGATATCAGTTTATCTGTGGGAAAAATTCCAAGTAGTAACACAAAGGAAAGCAAAAGTTCAGCCAAAGTTGAAATAAGAGATGGACATCAACGGCTACAAGAAGAGCTGATCCTGCTATGTTAACAGCAAAAGAATAAAGAAGGAAAAAAGTGTGCCTGCTGCTGCATGGGGTGGGTGATATAGGTACCATAGATGCAGATGAGGCTGAGGTACTCGATGCCACCTTTTCCATCATCTACAAGGTTTTTGTACCTACAGATAGGATTTGGGGAGGAGAAGAAACCCAGTAGTGGGAAGAGGCTCCAGTCAGGGAGCTTATGAAGTCTTGACCTATGTGAAGTCTGTGGGACCAGCTGGGATGCATCTGAGGGTGCTGAGAGATCTGCTTGATATTAGAATAGCCACACTATCATATTTGGAATGTCATGGAGATTGGAGGAGTTTCTCAATAACTGGACAACAGCAAATGCTACATCCATATTCAGAAAAGGCAAGAAGCATTACCCGAGGAACTATAGGCTGGTCAACTTCACTGTGGTCTATGGAAAAATCATGAACCAAGTCCACTTGGAAGTCAGCTGTGGGCATGTGAAGGTGATGTTTTTGATGGGAAATACCCATCATGGGTTTACCGAAGGTGTGAGAAGTCAGTGACCTGCTGGTGGTGGTCTCTCAGGCTTACAGGCAGGCACAGCTGATCCTTCCTCCATGTCCCTGTGGTGGGAGCACTGGGGCTGTGCCAGGCAGTTGCTGGGGAGAAGTCAGCAGTTGTAGGCCTGGTGCAAATGGGCCTGCAGTTGTGAGTGAAAGAGTTCCCTATGCAGCTTGTGTTTCATTTGAAGTTCGTTAGTGTGTACAGACTTGACATTTTTCCAGTTCTTTGGGGCATAATTGTTTCTTTGATAGGTTTGCCCACTTGGTGTTGGAGAGGCCAGCGTATAGTACTACACAGATACTATGAGCTCCATTCATATTCAACAGTAAACCCTGGCATCCTGTTAGAAGTTGAATTGCTTACATAGTTGGCATAGTCTTACTGAAGTAATTGATGGTGTATGGAGCAGTGTTGCACGGTAAAATGCACTTTCAAGTGTCTGAGTCATGTTAGAGGCATGTTGTCTGGAAATGTCTAAAAGAGATTCCTTGTTGGTTTCCTTTGTACTCTCATTTCCTGGAGAAGAACAGAGGGGTTTAGTAATTATCACATAGCAGACTGACTTGGAGTTGTGCTGGCCCTCAACTTGGATAGGCCATGTCCTAGGTCTGTCAGGAAGGGTGTCAGTGCTGCAGATTGACATGCTTGCTGTGACACAGATCACATGTTTTCCCATTTGTACAACTGTCAGTGATTCACTTTCTGATACACACATTAAGGAGGCAATCTGTTACATGGTGAGCATGAGCAAAATACAACAACAGGATCCAGTTTTCTTGATAGCCTTAAAAAAATTTGTTCTTAGTTACACCACTTTTTTTTTTATGACCTAAGCCGCTGTTAGCTGTTGAACAAAACTATGCTGCTTTGTTTGGAAGTCCTGGAAACAAAAGGCAAAGTTCATGAAGTATTGGCAAACGTATGCAGAAATCTGGAAGTTATCTATCTTGCTCCTAGTTTTGCTGTACAAGTTGTTTAACAAGTCTGCGGAAGACCAGTGCTGACAGGGAAGCTGGAATCTTTGTCTGCCCAAATGCTTCTGTGGTACAGAACAGCAGTGAGTGATATTCCCAATTAAAATGAGAGAGAAAGGACTGTTGTCATTTGGAGTTGTCATTTTAAATGCCTTTGAGTTCTTTAAGCACCAAATTGACAATGTCTAATTTAAAGCAAATAAACGTTCCTTTTTCCTTCATGTAAACTGGGTAATTTAGGTAATGTACAGGCAAAATCTGAAGTCATCTTTTCCTGAGGCATTAAGAAAACAGTCTGTGAATAAGGCTTAAGATGCAGCCTGATAAGATGTGGCACTTCATCAGAGCTGTCGTGGGGAAGAGATATTGAGTCAGTTTGCCTAGAAATGATCCAGTCATGGCCTGGATTTCTTTTGCTAGCACTTGTGTGCGTTGTGTCACTGCTGACACACAGTTGGTCAGTCTTGGAAAAGGGCAATGAAACGGAACTTTTTCCGTTGTTTTTTACAGCTTGTTTTTGTCAACCCAACCCAACTGAGACAGTTTCTTTTAACTGAGTGCAGTAATCTCTCATATTCGCAGTTTGCATTAAGAAGTTTAAATCTGTAAGTCATGTTATTATTCAGGTATGTTGGGCTTTTGATTAGAGATGATGAAATAATGCATCATTAGATATCTTTAAGGTCAAATCAAGCAGAATATTTTGTTCTTCTCCACTGTAATTTATCTTACATTTTATCATCTGTTGCTGTAGGCAGAGGTTGTTACTCACCCTACTAATACTTAGTTTGTTCTTAATTAAATTGTTGATGTAGAGCATTATCTAAATCTTAGGTATGTGTTACGTTGAAATACATTTATTAGACAGTTAATAATTATTCAGGTTATTTGTTTATATTTCTAGAATAGTAACTAGAGAGAATATTGGGATGTTGATAGGCATTTTTTTACTTCTGTTTTGTAAATCATGATAAACTTTAGATATATCACTTCTGTTGTAATTTTCCAAGGCAGTGTGTATGTCGACCTTCATTTAGATCATGGCAATATCTTCAAGAGGATAAGCATTCCAGTAACTGGGATGTGGATGTTCAGGAGTAATTGAAGGATCCTGTTTCATGTAAATATAAGCAGAGATGAAATAATTACAGAAATAATTCTAGATTTTGTTAGATGCTTATGTGGGATCTCCTTGCTAGCAAATTCTCATGCACACTGAAGCTTTTTATATAACAAATGTTTATTATTGTACCATGATGATTAGATCATAGAATTCATTGAAAAAAAAAAAGCATAGGATTAAGTTTGTAGATGATCCACACATAAAAAAAAAATCATAATAAAAAATTAAAATTTCAGATCATTGATGTTGTAAGGGTGGCAAAACCATCTGAGAATTGCTAGTGAATGTCCAGCTGCGGTTGACTTCTACAATTGAAACAGTAGGCTGGGTAAGATGAGTGGGCAGGGAGAAGCTTGACTGTTGAGTTTAAATTACATTACCTTGCATAGTGTGGGTTTTGCCATTTGTGGCATAACTGTCTGAAGCGTGACATGAGTCCAGGCACTCAGATGGTGAACTCTTGTTACTCAGTTTTATTGGAATCTCATTGCTTAAAGCACAAACATTAGAAAGTTGAGATTATTAAACGGGAATTTTAAATAAGGCGTTAGAAGCCTTATTTATAATCATTTGCTCGTCACAGATAAATACAGAAAAGCTTTATAGCTTTTGTTTGCAGTAGTGGTTCTTTCTATTGTTGAGTTTTGCAGCTACAAGATTTCTGGTGCATTACTCCAGACGTGTATGTAGCTGGGGAGGAGACTGCTTTTATACTGTCCTCTAATCAGGGAACAGTTGCATCTGGGTATTACACAGGATTAAATAGCAATCGTTGTCAAAGCCTATTTGGTAGCAAATTCAGGCAGAACAACTGTTAAACTGGCAGTCAGGCAAACGTACAGGCAGAAGATACACATTGACAGAGATGACTTGGATTTTGATCATATACTGTACCTTTTTTCATCTGACTGCTCAAACAAGACTTTTTTCAAAATGTTTTATCTTGGAAATAGAACTTCTGGGAGGAGATAGAGACCTAGCAGTTATGGAAACTATATCAAAATCACTGGAGTCTTGAACTTAAATCTGGGTTTTTGAAATCGGGATTCATTTGTTCTGATAAAGGGATAAGGATTTAATTTGCTGTTGTTCCCAAGCATCTTTTAGTTTATCCATTCTGTTGGGCACAGGCATATTGAACCTCTGGAGTATGAACAATGTGTTCTTATAAATGTGATACAAACCAAAAAAATGGTGTACTGATACTTTTGAATGGTAAGTCACTTGAATGTTTCTTGAACTTTGACTTTTAATGGCATGTTACTGTATATTATTCAAAATTAAATTGAATGTGTAGCTATAATATGGTAGAATCCTCTCTACCTGTGTGTTAGTCAATGACCTTGTAAGATGGAGAAACAGAAAACAGCTATGGTGGGTGAAACTTGACAGTGCTTCTTGACAATGTGTCAAAGCAATTCTGTATTCTTTTACTCTCCAAATAGATGTGGGTAACACTTCATGTTTTAGCATGATGTAAGTGATAATGGCAGCTATGGTATTAGGTGTCAATCAAAATAGTTTGCTTATAATATTAGTCATCTGCTGAAGGGAACATAAATGCAGATCCTGAGCTCATTATGAAGGAGGAATGTCTGTGGTGTGTTCAAGGCAAACAGCACTTCCAAGTAAATGAAGATTCTGCACATAAGTATGTACACAGATAAGCTAATGGCTGCCTGTGTCAAAATAGCATTGCTCACCTGACAACTATTCATTCAAAGATGATCTTTGAGCCAGTAGCTACACAGTTGTTTTCTTGCTCTAAAGCTGCACTTCTGGAGAGTGCAAATTCAGACTGTAGCTGACTAGTGCAAGGCAGTAGTTCTGGCTTTGTTGTGCTGTTGTCTGGCTTAGATTAATTTCATTGTAATGCAGGGTTTCCATGATACTTCCCTTAAAAAATTTCTGTATCTCTGTTTGGAAACAAGAAGGACCACTGAAGATCCTTCCCAAATGAAGAACGTAGTTGGCATATGACATACGGTTAACTTTGCTTGGGCTTGCCACAGTATGTTAAAATTGAAACTCACAGCTGAGCTTCTAATGGGTGGGACTCCTGAACAGATATATATGGGTGCAGTTGATTCATCTAACTTAGCTCATCTTTTGTTTGTTTGATGGGCTAGAATTTCAGAACTGGATGAGCTCCAAGGTCTGGTGCTAGAGCCAGCTCTTAGCCTTCATTAATATGCTTCTGTTCTACTATACCTCCTAAGTGTGCAGAGATACCAGGCATGTATTGAATGAGTAGATCAGATTTTCTTTTTTTTTTCTTTGATTTTAAATGTAAGCATAAGGCATTATACATTTCTTTTACTGTGTGCTGTATTGATTTCTGTTAATTACAGGCAGTCACTTTGTTAGACATTCGGCAAGTTAAATACAGGCTCTTCTTTCTTGTTTCACAGCTGAAATAATTAAACTGGTTTCTATGTACTTCACAAGTTGGTTAATTTGGGTTTTGGAAGAGAACTTGGGGAGTTTCACTCAGATGTAAAATAGTGATGGTTCCTTAAACAATTTGTCTAGGTGCTTGTTTAAACACTGAATTGCATTTCTTTCATTTAAACGTAGATCTGATTTAAGAACTTCTCCAATCATGGATTACTTTGTCAGCCTTAGAAAGTTGGGTTTTTTTCTGAATTCAGTTGTGTTTTTTACAAACTCACTGTGTGTCTGAGAGTTTTTCATGGGTGTCTCTATAAAAGTACTTTGTTTAGTTTTTGCAGAATAGCTCTCCCACCAGCTTATTCAGTTTTCTCAAGTTCATACCCTTTTCCCCTTGATGGAGCAGTGTGTTAGAAGGACATTTGTTGATGTCTCTGTGTCTTCATCTTGGAGATGCACATACCCCTGTGGATGGAGCGCCTTGATGTTGACCAATAACCATTAGTAAGCCTTCTCTTAAGGAATGCAAAGATGAGTATTTCAACTTACATTTTTTTTAACAGTAATCAAAATGTGCAAAATCAGTTACAGATACTTGACTTAAACATGTGAGTCTGTAGGTACTTCGCCTGAACAAATGGTTGCTTACTTTTTGCCTTGCATTTAGCTCAACTGTCTGTCCTGTTATAAATGTGTATTTGGAAATCTGCATACTTTCCTGCCCTGCGTGTTGGGCCGTGTTTGTGAATAGAGTCTTCTCCCAATACAGCGTGGTAGTTTCTTTTTTGACATCACAGAGAATTCTATTGAAATTGAAGTTTTCCTGCATATCATTCTTTCTCCTCCCTAAAAGTGAAACTTTCCTAAAATGTTTTTCTCCCAGATGACACATCCATTTTAGTGGGGAGATGCCTGTTTGTTCAACCTTATTATTTTTAGCCATTTGTCACTGGCCAGCTATACTTGATAAAAAGGATTTAATGCATGGGAGCCTCTGTTCAGACTACTGATGTGGTGGTGGTGAATTGATAGTGCAATTGCACGGAACTCTACAGAACCCATTCCTTGGCTTTTGCTGTGTACCAGTGCATGTGTGCACACATGATACTCCCTGCAAGCATTTCACGAGCTACCAAGAACTGTTTGCACAGATGTCTGTACCAGGAAATTAAAATAGCCTGGTTTCATAGTGGACTTGTGAGCTAGCACTTTTTGATGAAGACTTAATGCTTAATAGTGGAGTATCTCTTTTTTTTGAAAACATAAGTAATTACAAGTAACTTTCCTCTAAATCTTTATGGTAAGTCCACGGGCTTCCAGTAGTTACTTCATGCTTGCCGTAACTGTGTCTTATTGTTTTAATATGTCTGATAGAAGAAGTAACAATGCCTGCTAGAATTCTATAATTAAGCTTTTAATTCAGTTGTAATCAGCTGGTAGGTGCTGATAGACTAACAAGTAACAACACTGGGCTGACCTGGTAAAATGGGAGCAGATTGGAAAGCTTTACTTCCTATCTAGAGGCTTTGTAGTAATTCTTTCTGTTAGAATTGTAATCCAAGAGTGATTCAGTTTTTTGGATATTGAAAAGCAGATATTCAGTGAAGGTAAAGGGCTATTCACAGAGTTGTCAGCTAATCCAGACCTTAGTTTAACAAGAAAAAAAAAGTCACAATAAACTTGATTGTCACATTTAATTGAAATTCTTTGTGAGAAATCAAAATTTTCAGTACCAGTATCTTTAATGTGGAATAGTATGCTCTAAATTGGAAAGATCAAAAAAAATCTGATAAGGTTAAGGAGCTTTTAACTATAGAAAGTCATTGAGCCAAGAGCTTGAAGAATGACAGTTCAAAAAATTTGGATGTAAGAACAGTCATTCGAAAAGTGATTTTAATGGCAATCAATTACCCAAAGAGGTCAAAAGCAGGCCTTGTGTAAGAATGGGATTATCTCACATCTGCCAGTGACAGGCTGCTCTGGTAGGCAGTTTAAGCTTCTGATATTGGCCCTCCTCAAGGTATTTTCTCATACATCCAAATAAACTTTAGCTTTGTTGGCCTTGATTCATAAATTAACTTTGTCTATAAAATGATTTTTTTAATAACAAAGCTTTCAAGAAAGCAAGTAAAGGTGGTGTGTTACGCTGCTGTGACTTGTATCCTTAATGTCATCATGCATATAATTATTTCAAGCATAAGGGACAGAGTAAGTCCTGTTAGTTTAAAATTTTACTTTTGAGGAGTCTTGAGTACTTCATGGTTGTTCTTCCCAGATGTTGAGATAGTAGTAGGTTTTTTAGTCTGCTTTGAAATCAGGGCAGTGTTGTTGCCACTGACAGTATTAATGTTCTGACAGAAATATACCCTGCTAGCTTGCTTTGCAGCTCCTTTGAAGAGTTACAAGCCACGGACTTCGTGTTTTGTGCTCAGTTACTGAATTCAGAACTAAATTGGCATTGGAAAGGTGCTGATTTGAGTTAACAGGGATAAATTTGTTTACAGCTGAGTTCTGTATGGTAATGGTCTCAGTCTTATTTCTGATCCTCAAGAGAACAGAATTATAGTGAGTCAAAGCATCTGCCGGAGAGGAAAGGGTCTACAGACACTTCAAGCCTATGTACGTATATATACTTCAAGTTCTGTTAAATAACTTCCGAAGAGGACTAGTCCTCCTGATACATTTTGTACAGAGTAAATGGATAGTAGATAAAATGTTCCATCTGCTTTTATTATTCTTGTAGTCAGGTAGTGTTGATGAAGTGACCTATCATTAGTGTGAGCAGGGTTGATGCAGTGGTAGTGGGGGTAAAGTGTAAAAGGAAAACTGTGTGCATAAAGAACTTACAGTGGTCTAGTAGCCTATGCAGTGCTGGTCATATACACTTCCACTTAGGGAAGCATGAAGGGAGGCTGTTGTGATGTGTCAGCTATCAAAACTGGTGCCAAGTTTATGGGGAAGTTGCAGTCCAGTTCTTCCAGTCTTCTAACTGGATGCTCTGTAACACAATGTTGGACTCAACACACTTTCCCTTGTGCTGAGTCCAGAATACATCCATTATCTGTCTGTACACTTCCAAATACCCAGATAATGTGTCCTGGAAAAGGATGTGATACTACTTCATATTCAAACTTTCAATAGCTGCCAGGCTAAAATGACTGAGTAAACCTCTAACATAGCTAAATTTCTCAGTGCTTTTTGGTTTTTGTTTGCATAATATTAGATAGGAGAGTTGGGCAATTTGAATGGGATGTCAGGGTACTGGAGCTCAAAAGCAAGTAAAAATGCTGTTGTATGACATCTACAACAAAAGTGGCTCTACACGAAAAGCTGTTAGTAGAGAATGCTTCTCAGTGGATAATGTGTGAAAATAAAAATTTTTGCCAAACTAAATAACATATTGACTGTTGTTTGGCTGTACTGTTGACATAAACTCGTGTTTTAACCTGATGAGATGGTGTAAGAGTTGAAGAGGAAAGTAATAAAATAAAGATGTAAATACCTGGAGAGAAATCTAATTTCACATTTGTTACTGTTCTACTCTACAGAAGTTAGTATTTCTCATTAAGCTTGTCAGAGCATTTGGAAGTACACCTATGGACTGCTAATTGGTATTAGAGTTCAAAATCTTCAGAGACAACTCTGTATCTTTATGAAGCCAGGAACTGAAGACATGAAGACAGAGGCATTGTTCAAGTCTTACCTAGAGCTTTTAAAATACATTGTAGACTTCTGAAGTAATGCATTCCTACACATGCCAAAATACATTCCTGCTTTTTAATGCAATTAAAATGTTAGCTCCTATTGTTGTCTCAAAGAGCTTTTCCAGGAAATCATATGCATGAAGACTTTTATGTAGAGTAAGTCAGTAGTTGAAGAAGACCAACAAAACCATTTTAATTGAGCTTAAATTAGGTCAGTTTTGTGAACTTAATTAAAATAGAGTAACCTGTAGTGCTTGAATCATTGTCATTATCCTGATCTGCAGATGATATCACATGGTATCTATACCACAGTACATAATGCTTGGTAAGTCTGAGCATGTTTTTAAAGGCATGGATCAGAGGTGCTAGCACATGCCCGTGTGATGAAGTAAAATAATAATAAAGACATTTGCTAGTGGTGGTATTTTGCAGGTAGTGTTAGAGAGGTGGATGTCTGGATAGTTTGGGTATCTAAGGTCTTTGTATTGTCCATGCTCTAGAAGGCTGAAGAACAGAATTGATGGGTAAATACTTGCTGCCTGTGATGATGGAAAAGTAACCGTCTGCGCTTTCTTATTTGAATAAGTGCAACCATATTGGAGTCCATAGATGTGAAGCTAAAACTTTGTGAGCTCCCACTATTTAATTCTCAAATATTTGTTAGACTGGATATGCTGTGCTTGCGAGTAGTAGGAAGTGTTAAATTGTGGTCAGTAGAACTAGCTTTTGTCTAGTTTGGTCTGTAAAATGAGCAGGGTTTTGCATGTGATTTTTATTTTAATTTTTTTTCTTAAATTATAGGATAGTTTGATCGCCACACTTGCAAATATAGTGCAGTCCCCCTACTTTCAAGCAATTGTTGTTGCAAAAGAAATTTGACACTATCAATTGTCAATTGTTTGAATATGCACGCGAATATTAAAGCTATAGAAACAAACAGCTGGATATCTGAATGCCTTTGGAACATTATGTTCCTACATGCTTCTGTCTTAAACTGCTTTAGGAGCTGCTTGCTTTGTCTTGTCCTCCTGAGTATTGCACGTGCTGTAAATAAAGATCAGTTTGAAGCTGATTTACTTGTGACTTCAGGATAGGTTAGCTGGTGAGAAATTTTTCCCTGGATTTGAGTGTTGAGTTTGGGGAGCGTGCTTCTGACCAGAGCCATGAAAGTGCACATGCTGCATTTATAGTAATGTGTGTCCTTTTACAGCAAGGGATGAAAGTGAAGGCAAGATGTTAATCTTGTTCTCATTACAGTAATGTAGAAGGAGCTGAGTAAGTGGAGTTTGTGGAGAACACCCAGCCTTGAGTTAGGTTAAATTTGTATAGTTCAGTAGCCGTGTTAAATGTACCTCTAACGAGATTCAGGCTGCTTGCCTTTGTCAGCTGGAGGAAATAATCCGCTAGAACAAATTTGATAAATGAAGAATGAAACCTCCCTTTCTTAGTCCTGACAGTCTGCAAAATCCTCTCGATTCTCGAGCAAAACGTGTTCACAAAGCAAAATGTGCTAAAGGTCTTTTTGTTTCTGTTAAATTTGCCAGAGGGATCAGATGGGGAGGATTTTTCGCAAGGCGGGAGAGGAAGGTGTGCGTGACTTCAGATCACTCCTATTTCTGCCTCCGTTAAGGTTTGGGGGATGGATGCTGGGATGCAGCGTGTGGCAGTGCTCCTCCTGCACAAAGCTGGTGATGTAATGTGTGCTGCTGGGAGTGCGGCGGTCATGTGGGAGCCATGCTGGCACCGGCTGGCACACAGATCGGGATGCGCTGCCCCGCTTCCCTACCACCCGACCTGTGCCTCACTTGGTTTTGTCTCCGAAGAGCCATTGCTTGGTTGCGTTCTTTGCCTTCTGTCGTCTTAGACCCGTATTTTTGATTAACACGGCACGCGTGCAAAGAATGCGTACGCACCTGCTCAGAGTAATTCAAGCTGTGATTTCTAATGTAGTCCTTGAGCAGACAGATGAGTATTGGACTTCTCTTCTGGTGTTCCATGCTCATCTCGTTTTTCTTTTTAAAGGCGGGGAGGGAGACAGGTTGCTGTTAGCAACCACTTGCATTATTAAAAGTGAAATACCCAATCTTTCATTTCCCTGGTGGACTACTGATCACTATCCTTTGGGATTTCTATTTTTTTTTTTAAGAATTGCTTCATTCTAACCAGTAGCCTGTGTTAATCAGTGTTTTAAACAAAATGAGCTTAGTGAAAACACAGAAAAGCAGGGAGAAGCTTTCATGTGCAACTTTATTTCCCCCCCTCTAAATGTGTAACTGTTAGAATCATCTGAAGCTAAGATGCAGATGATTCTTCTTCTTTGTTGTTTGAATCAATATCAACTTGAGTGTTTTTACAATGCAGGATGAAGAAAAGCGTATCCACCTTCCTCCTCACACTGATCTTTTGTATGTGCGCTTGAATGTAGCAGAGAAGCTCAGATTCATCCTACATTTCCTGTGCTCAGTGCTTTCTTAGAGCTTGAGCTCTTTACAGCTGCAAACTAATAAAATGGGAATATGAAGGAATGAGTGCTGTGCCCAAATCAAGTTATTTGACATATATCTTGTTGCAAACTGCTAGTTTTGCCACAGAAAGAATATAAAATGTTGTGGAAAAAAAAGGGGGGGGGGGGGGGGGGGAAGGGGTTTTCAACAAAAAATTGTTGTTTAAGCAGAAATGTCTCCAAGTATGAACATAATGTTGTCTAATTTTTGCATATGTATCTTTATAAGATGTGTTAGGAAAATGTGTGCATATTTAATTGAATTTTATTTTTAAAAAGAGGTGGAGAAAAGGGGGGAAAAAAAAATAAAACCAGTTCATGCCTAATCTTGGAGCCTATAAACGATAGGAAGCCCAAAAGCAATACTTTGTGTTATAAAAAGGTTTTTCTTCTGAAGAATGTGCTGTCTGGTTTTGGGGGCTGTTTTTTGTGGGTTGTTTTTTTTTGTTGTTGTTTTGTTTTGGTTTTTGGTTGGTTGGTGGTTGTTTTTTTTGGGGGTTGATTTTAGGGCTATTGTTGCTCAGGATAAAACAATGCAGGACAATTTTCAATCTGTTTTAACTTGCTTATTTTTACTGCCCTTGCTGTAGTCTTCATCAGTTTGTGTGGAAAGAGATTTCTCCAGATGGTGGTTTGGAACAGGAACCAAAGGACGGGATCTAAAATGTTACATTCCAGCTGTTGCTGCTCAGAATTTAGAAGCTACTGCCTTTCACTATGTTTTGATCTGTGTTTTGAACAGAAAAATAAGTAAAATTGCTTACAGACCTTGTTGCTGAAACAAGTGCATGTTAGACCAGCCTTTTATAGGTGACCGGGCACTTTCCTGATAGGCCCTTTCAGACAGAAAAGTCTGTAGCAAGTCACCAGGGCAAGTAGCTGACTGCAGTGAGAGCAGTGTGCTACTCCTGACTGGAACACCACTACAAAAAGCTTTGCCACCTCAGCAGGGCAGTGAATTGGAGTATTGCACCACTTAGAGATGGATGAGCAGTTCCCACCAAAACAAATGAATTCCCAACAATGTCAGTAGGACAGCAGGAACAGATTGAACATCCTGAATGGATAAATTAATTTAAGAGCACAGTTCTCCTCACTTCAAAGGGGGAGGGGCGGGGAGGGGTAATTGGTCAGATTTTGACCGTCTCAGGTTGCAGTTGAAAAATGGACATTTGTACTTCTGGCTTGCACATTTCATAGGATTAAAGGGCAGTTAAGGTTGGAAAGGACCTCCCTGCAAAATACGGCTAACTCTAAGGTTCCTGGTATTCAATTAAAAGGAAATTGCAGGTTTTTCAACAGAGGTGAGATAGGATTTGGAGTTTTCTCCAACTTAGGTTCTTAAGGCAGCTCTCTGAGTTTTGCAGTACACACCTGAGGTAGCTAGTTTCCCAGTAACTGCTCTTTCTATCATCAGGAAAAGATGAGTATGTAAGCTTCCAAGCAAAGGCCAGGCATTCAGTCAGTGAACTTGATCTTGCTTGAGAATTTGCTGTCAACTACAATAGTACCCTTTTTTGTCCCACATCCATCTGTTTGACAATTTTCTCCCCCCATAGTTTACAGTCAGGAGAGGTGCATCCTGCTGTGAGGACAAACAACAGAGCTATTAAAAATGGTAAGAGAAGACCTCTTACACGTAGCAAAAATACCACAAACTAGAATCGGCTTAAAGAACTAGCAAGCATCTCAGACCTCGTTTTCTTGCTTCAAGGCAATTTCTAAGTTGTCCACTTCTCTGAGGTCCCACTTGCCACCTGACAGCACGGCATACCAGCTCCATACTGATGTGGTCCAATTCCCTGCAGCATGGATGGAGAGCGCATAGGATGCCAAATTAAACAGGAAGAGGAGGGACATTTCTGTGAGCTGTTGTGATTAAAGTGACATGTATTGTTTTCTGTTGAGTGGACGTTGAGCCTGATCAGAGCTGAAGGCAGTCAAAAGTGTACTCAAATCATATTCCTGGAATTGCTTTAAATTTGGGACCGGGATCTTTACTTTAAATGAATAGCTGTTGGCTACAACAGATACTTCACTCACGACTGTGGCTGCTGGAACAACACTAAAATCATGCCCCTCTGGTTACATGCCTCAAACCTATGTCCTTGTTGGAGTCACCTGGAGGCTTTGGAATGGGAAACGAGGAAAAGTGAATGACTAAATGATGAATGCCCAGGTTACTAATGTTGCCCAGTGATCTACATGTCATTTTAGAAAAACTGCTGGTACTTCCTTTATTTGATCCTAAAAAGAAAGGTGTATGGTCTTAAACATGCCATGACAGGAATACCTAAAAGGTAATGTTTCTGAGACAAATTGCCGTTATACGTTTTGAAACTGGTCATCTGCAAGCTTACCAAGACTCAGAAAAGAGAAAAGAATCACAGTCTTTGCCATACTTTCCATGAATTCTCTTGCTTTGTTGCAATGTGAAATGTGGTGTGAGATTCCTGAGCAGCAATGAATACAGGCAACATCTGTAACAGAAAGTGGTAACAGTGCCTTTGGTGAATTGACAGCTCTGATTGCTCTATGAATCCTTCACTTGCCTACAAAAGTAGGAATTTACAGCTAAGCCTACTATAAAATTGAAATTGGCACTTAAAATACTTGAGTTAAAATCAAGAAAAAAAGCTCTCAGTAATCTCATACATGCACTAACTTAGTTACCTTTTCTTTCCCTTTGCTAGTCCTTTGGGTTTTATTCTCAGACTGGTTTTTGCCATTTTCTGCTTGATGAAGGCTCAGTTTTCTTTCTCACCTTTACTTCAGTACTCTGATTTCTTTTGTAAACCCAAGAAGTTGAGGAGTTGAGTAATCATTTTTTTTCCAAGTCCGATTGAAGGAAAGAATCAAGTAGCTCTACTGACCTAATCTGTACTGGTTTCTGTGTAGCAACTTTAGAGTAAAAATGTAAAAGGCTTCACAATG
>JANHFX010011917.1:4682-26729 GCA_027560015.1 Chloroceryle amazona | reverse complement strand
AGGTTGTCTTTGCCCTCAGGCTTTCATATGTTGAGTTTTGGGAGTGTCTGAAAAGGCTCACTCTTTCATTAAAGCAGCAGGTCGGGTCAGTCACTTTATTGCTGCTTATATTACTGTACTCAAACAACAGGGCTACCCACCTAATGGGAAGAGCAGTCAGCAGTATCAAGGGTTATTCAGAGGCTTGTTACTGTGTAACTTGTAATATCACCAGACGGGGTTCATGCTAAATCGTACACCTGTTGGAAGGGGCCTTCAGAGGCCACCTGGCCTGGACCCTTGCTCAGATCAGGACTGACCTTAAAGTTGCACCAAGTTGCCTGGGGTCTCCTCCAGTCTAGACTTGAATTTGGAGCTCCTTCATGTGATCACTGTGCTTCCTGAAAGGTGAAATGGTTGCAGTCAAGCTGACTGTATCTGTTAACTAACTTGCAACTCTGTATAGAAGGGAGCACATGCTAAAGACATTTCTTTGCAAAACAGGGTAATTACGAGTAATCCGTGTGCAGAGCTGAAAGCCTTGGAAGGAATTGGGCAGGATGAAGCCTGTCATTGTGGTGCACGGTGGAGCTGGCCGGATCTTTAAAGAAAGAGAAGAGGGGTGTCGTGCTGGTGTTGTCAGAGCTGCGCTGCGAGGTTACACTATCCTGAAACAGGGAGGCAGTGCCTTAGATGCAGTTGAGGAAGCAGTGCGATCAATGGAAGACGATCCTCATTTTAATGCAGGTAATTTTTCAAGAATTAAGTGGGTTTGAAATCATTATATATTTCAAGTGGTTTTGCCCTGATGACTGAAAATGATGGCTTGCATTACTGCAGTGGAGTAAATGCTGATCACAAAATAGTTTCTTTCTCTTTATAATAAAATGGCATGGTATGTATCATAGTTTCTTGTGAGTAGACTTAAGCAGATAGGTTAGTCTCTTCTCATTTTTCAGTACCTGCCATTTCATTCTTGTGACGCCATAATACTTTTCTGTAAATCTTCTCCTGCTGCCGTGCTGTGTATTCAGCTTTAAGACATGGACTCCTTAATGGAGTATATGTTTAGGTAACACGTTTAAGGCACTTGACCATAGCTTGCAGCCTTGTTTAACCCTTAATGCTTTACCTTTAACTATTGCCAGAAGAATACTGTTCTTGGGGATTTTTGGTGGTTTTCTCTTAATGCTTGCAATAAGTGCTTTTGTAAATAATATTACAGAAATAATGGTATATCAGTCATTAATTTATACAGTAAGTGTTCATAACTAAATTTCCTAACAATTAATGTCAATAGTGGAATATTTTTCACCCTTTTGTATGACCTCAAATCTATTATTTTGATTAATTTCAGTAAAAAATCTCCCCTCCTCCAACATATGCCAGGAATGAACGTGGAAAGAAAGACCTGTCAGCATCCGGTGTTTTAGATAACATAGCTATTAGTTCTGTGCATACTTAGTGTGCAGTAGTGCGTCTCTTGTTCCTTCTCACCTTGTAATTCACAGAATGGTTTGGGTTGGAAGGGACCTTGCAGATCATCTAGTTCCAACCCCCCTGCCATGGCAGGGACACCTCCCACTAGACCAGGTTGCTCAAAGCCCCATCCAATCTAAATCTGAACATCCAGTGATGGAGCATCCCCAGCTTCCCTGGGCAACTCGTTCTGGAATCTCACCACCCTCGGAGTGTCTTATTCAACACCTTCATCAATGACCTGGATGAAGGAATAGAGTGTACCCTCAGCAGGTTTACTGATGATACCAAACTGGGAGGAGTGGCTGATATGTTGGAAGGCTGTGCTGCCATCCAGGGAGATCTGGACAGATTGAAGAGCTGGGCAAAGGCAAACCCAATGAAGTTCAAGAAGGATAAATGTAGAGTCCTACACCTGGGGAGGAACAACATCATATACCGGTACAGGTTAGGGGTAGACCCACTGGAAAGCAGCCCCATGGAGAGGGACCTTGGCATTCTGGTAAACAATGTTACCCATTGAAGAGTAATGTGCCCTTGCGGATAGGAATACCAATGGTATCCTGGGGTGCGTAAAGAAGAGTGTGGCCAGCAGGTTGAGGGAGGTTCTCCTCCCCCTCTGCTCTGCACTAGTGAGACCACATCTGGAGTACTGTGTTCAGTTCTGGTCTCCCCAGTTCAAGAAGGACAGGGAAATACCAGCGGAGAGCTACAAAGATGATGAAGGAACTGGAACTTTTCTCTTAGCAGGAAAGGCTGAGAGCCCTGGGGCTGTTTAGCTTGGAAAAGAGAAGACTGAGAGGGGATCTTATTAATGTTTATAATTACCTGAAGGGTGGGTGTCAAGTAGTCTCAGTGGTGCTCTGTGAAGGGATGAGAGGTAATGGTCGCAAGGTGAAACACAGGAAATTCCACCTCAACATGAGGAAAAGCTTCTTCACTGAGAGAGTGACAGAGCCTGGAACAGGCTGCCCAGAGAGGTTGTGGAGTCTCTTTCTCTGGAGACTTTCAATACCCACCTGGATCTGTTCCTGTGTGGCTTGCCCTGGGTGATCCTTCTCTGGCAGGGGAGTTGGACTCTATGATCTCCAGAAGTCCATTCCAACCCCTACCATTCTATGATTGTACAAGTAAAAATCTTCCTCCTAATTTCTAATCTAAGTCTACCTTCTTCCACTTTGAAGCCATTATCCCTTCTCCTATCACTACAAACCCTTGTAAAAAGTCCTTCCCCAGCTTTCTTATAGTCTTCCTTCAGATGCTGGTAGGCTGAGATAAGGTCTCCCGGGAGCCTTCTCCAGACTGAACAAGCCCAACTCTTGCAGCCTCTCCTCATAGGAGAGGTGCTCCAGTCCTCTGATGGTCTCTGTGGCCCTCTTCTGGACCTGCTCCAACAGATTCATGTCCCTCTTATAATGGGGGCTCCAGAGCTGGACACAGTACTCCAGGTCATGTGTCCCGAGAGCAGAGTAGAGGGACAAAATCACTGCCCATGACCTGCTGCCCACTCTCTTGAGAGCAGGGTGTATGTTTTGTTACTGACTTAGGTTGAACATCTTGACTTTTTTCAGGGGATTCAAGTGGAAATAATAGAACCATAGAATGCTTTGGGTTCAAAGGGACCTTTAAGGGTCATCTAGTCCAGCCTTCCTGCCCCCACCCCCAAAATCCTGAAGTGGACTTAGGGCTGTGTTGTGTGCTGTTGTATAATTAACATCAGGGTGGCATTCTGTCATTTAAGTTTTACTTGACTTGAGCTGTTGTTCAGGTTTGACTAAATGGTGAGTAGTCTGGTAATCACAGATCATCTGATTGTATTAACACACTCATTAGATACAGCTGCTCTCAATAGCAGGTAAAAATGAGCTGAAAGCTCTGTGAAAATGGCCCTGATTGTAGTGGCTACTTAAAACTCACTGTTTTGTATTTATCTTTGTAAAAGAAAAATATTTTTTTATGTAATATTTCCTAGGAAAACACAGACATTGCTAAGAGACAACAATAAAGATTGGGAAGAGTGGCGCATAATGGTGAAGTTGTGTCCTTTTATGAACGATGTGGTTTAGCAACACTGTGTAGATGCATCTTGATGTAGACTTGGTGGAGGGGCTCAGTTTTAGACTGTTGTCTAGAACTACTGTTATAGTAATTTGTGCAGCGTAATGAAGTCATCGAGTTCTGCTTGTGAGGAGGAAGTGGCCTTGGTTTTATTTCCTTCATATGACCTCTTTGACTAGCAGAATTAACTAGCTTGGTGTGAATACTCCAGATGAGAACTGTCCTTACAGTGACCTTTGCACACACTTTCTTCCTCAGTCTTTGCAGGACACAGATCTGTTGGTAGAGAGAGGGAATTTGAGTACTCTTCCAAGTACCCCTGCTGCGATTTGGCTAATGTCAGACATTCATTATTTATGTCCCCTTCAATTTTCTGTCTTCTGCTGTCTCTCTAGGATTTTTTGTTGGTTTGGTTTGGTTTATTTTTTCCCTGCCCTTTGCTTCACAAGTGAGACAAACTTTTGGGTTTTCTTTTTTCTGCTGCCCATGGATACCATGGCAGGTAATCCCTACTGATTGTGCTGGAAGGCAGGTGAGAAGGCAGTGTGTAACCAAAGAAGGAAGGAAGGAAGGATTCAGCCTACCTCAGATAACCTGAAGTTTAGTATCTATCCTTGCCATGGTGTTCAGACTTCCATGGTGGAATGAGAAGGGGTAGCTGTAAAGCTCTCTGAGGCAAGTGGAATGAATTCTGCTTAGGGGGCACCTGTCTCTCTTTTCACCAACTTTTTGCAGGAAGCTGCCTTTAATTACAGAATTGTCCTCAACTGGTTTCTGCTTAGGAAATTAGGGTGGCACAAGGCACACAATTACCTGTACACTCTTTACAGATCAATGTAGTCTAGAAATTAACACCTTGTGAACGATGCAGGTTTGAACTCTGGAATAGTTTATGCAGTCTGAGAGGGATGAAAAAGTAACTTCGGGGGGGGCTGTGTCTGTGTGGGGAGGACTTTTGGAGGTTATGGGAGGGGGATTACAGGATTTTATTGTCTCCTGTAACAGGAAGTTTAACTTCATATATTCTGAAGTACACTGATATAGAAGTCTTGTGTCAGCAAATAGTAACAGTTATTTCTGACCTGCTTTAATATTGGTTTAACAGAAGTAAAATAGAAAAAAGGTTTAGTTCGGTACAAAGTTCAAGCCTTTCTACCTGAGCTACTGTGTAAGTCTGCCATGGTTTGGTTTGCTTTTTTCTACTTTTTTTTTTCAGGTTTAGCGTTCTCCATCCTTATGAGCAAGGCTTGTGCACTTGATGACTTAAAACTTATTCCCCTGTGATACAGTTATTTGCATTATTAAACACCCCCTACTTATTTGGATCATCTCATTTTGTATCTCATTAATTTTCAATTATGTTAGTGATAGCACCAACAATTATAGAAGAAAATAACAGCCCAACATTTTATTACTTAATTTGTTGGGTTTTTTTTTTTACACTTTCATCTACTGTTTTATTTGGTAGTGAAGAACTTGTTATTTCAAGCTTTTGTTACAGTAGTGAATGGAAACTTCCTTATTCTGCTCCATCAATTTTGGCTGGTTTTTGGAATGTGATGTTAATCTTTCAATAGGATTGAACACTGTACTGTTTTGCTGGGTTATGTTATATCCTTCTTTGAAGGACCGTAAAGCTAAAGTAGTTTTATGTGCACTGAAGTGATCTGGAGGATAAAGAATTCTGTTTGTGTTTCTCATTTTAACTTTCATACCTAGTATGTGATTTTCGATGAGCCTGGCAGTGTGCTTTTTGCTGTATAAAAATAAAGCTCAGTTTTAAAGTCGATTTTGTACACTGTGAGACCTCTGTTAATGGTTGAATATTGTGGTTATACTCCTGTTTTGTTTGTATTCAGGAGATGCTTTCAGTAAGTCAGACAACAAACCGGGAAAGAGAAAGTTTGCTTGATGGGATCTAATAATTAAATCACCTTCTGGTTAGCTCTTAACTCTTTTTCCCTTTCTCCTTGTTTGGTTTGGTTTTGTTTTTCTGTTTTTTTGGGGTTTTTTTGGTCTTTAGGCTGTGGATCTGTTCTGAATGAAAAAGGTGAAGTAGAAATGGATGCCATTATCATGGATGGAAAAAATTTAGACTCTGGAGCAGTATCTGCGGTTAAATGTATAGCAAACCCAATAAAACTTGCTCGACTTGTCATGGAAAAGGTATGTGGAGTAGGTATTTGAGCATGAAGCATTCTTTCCCTTAGAACTTCATCTAGAATATTGATACACCTCAATTATGATGTCTGTGTAGTGCTTCAAAGAAGAAAAAGAGGGAGAAATGCGTGGTGGTATTTGGAAACTGTGGTCATGACAGTGAAGAAATTTTATTTTTAGGGGGTTTTGAGAGGTATTTATTTATTCTAAGCAAATGTAAGTTCTGCCATGCAAATGGAAGTTTAAGGAGAAATTGACTTACACATGTCCATCTCCTGTGTAGCTCCACAGCTGGTGTTTGAGATTTTAGTGTTCAGTTTGTTTGTTTTTTTTTTGTTGACTTGTTTTTTGACTTTACAAGGACATGGGACTAAATTAAAAGACCCAATAACATACTTGGCCAGGTAATGCCAAGGGAGTTATAAGGAAATAAAACTTCTTCATGATCTAGAAAAATGATTGAAATGTAACTTGTCCTCGACAGTCTCCAAAGAAGATAGGAATTCTTTTTGCCCTTAATTGGAGGCTAGTTCTGCTTTTAAAATCAGAACTTCTTTTTTTATTCTTTAATATTTAATATAAAAGCCTTAGTGAAATGTATGTCTACTAGAAAACAATGCTAAAACTTCTGTCGAGTAAGCTTTTTGTTCCTTCGTGTGCATTTTATTTTGTTATTTAGCTAGAACAAATAAATATAGCTGGTAGACAGTTTCACAAGACCAAATTTTTCAACATTTTACATTTTAAGTGGAGGATTGCGAGAGATGTTCTCTTCATGTTGGGCACAATGTATTTTATGTGCTTCTGTAGATAACTTCTTTTAATGACCATTGTTCAGTTCATGTTCCAGAATTGCTGATTTTTTTTCATTTTTTTACTGTTATTTTTTCCAGGACAAAAATTCCATTTAAGTCAATAAGAATATAGTCAGAAGAACATTGTTGGCTTTTGAGAACATAACTTTCCAAAATGTTGTGTTTTATTTGTTTGTTTAAAAACAACAAACAAACAAACCACAAAAAAACCCAACAAAACAAACAAAACAAAAACAAAATAAAAAAACCCCACACAAACAAAAAACAAAACAGAAACAAAACAAAACCCTCTCCCCCTTGTCTTTCTTGTCCGTTATAAGGTCTTTCTCATCATTGTATTGTGCTTCTGGTGTTCAAAAATGTTGACGCTGGATTTGAAAGGAAGTCATAAAATTCAGCTGTACAGGACCAAATATAATGGTGTAGTTCTAACCCCACGAAATTTTGTAGTAAAATCTCTTTGCCCGGATGCAAAAAAAAATCGTGTAGATGACAAAGTTCAAGTGTAAACATTGGCCTCAATTGCTTGATGTATCTTGAGCTGAGTTTCTACTGTTTATCTGTCAACTATAGTAAATGGGAGTGCTGACTGATTTTACTCTTCTGTTCATCATGGACAGGAATTTTGGGATACCTACCCAGGCTGTTTCACAGTATATTTCAGAGTGTATTTTGTTCTGTTTTACTGTGCATGATTAAAAATATTTTTAAGTCTGTGACCCATGGCTAATTACTGTAGCTTTCCTGGGGTCCTAAGCATGTTTGGATGCTTATTTCCCAGTGGTTTTGAGATGCTTCATTGCCTTAAGGAATTGTGAAACGTGCAACTCCCAGAAACAAACCAACCAACCAAAAATACCCCCCCACCTGCTTTCAACTTTCTGTATTTCGGTTACCATTATGGAACAATATGGGCTCCATCTGGTGGCCAGAGTAGCTCTTCTAGATCGCTGTTGCACACGTTTATCTTCTGTGCTGTCACATTCTCACTGGACTGAAACTTGTCCACATTCACGGAACATAGAAGAAAAGAGAGTACGAGAATAATTTCCATTCAAGACTTACTATTCTACTGAACACAGCACCCTCTAGAGATGGAAGGCTTTTAATACCTTAACGCATTCAAAAAATCCTTGACAAAGCAGTTAAATTCCTGTTGAATTATTCCTGATTGCAGGAAAAAAACAAAACCAAACAACAAAAACACAAACAAACAAAGAAACAAACCATTGAAATGGCTTTTTAAAAATATTTTTATTTTTAAATGGGTCATGTAAACATGCTTCAACACTCGAGAACATTAGAGCACTGATTCATTGGTATATGTGAACTGTGTATGTTTTCCTCTACTGTATCACCCAGCTCTTTACATTAGACAAAGGAGAATATAATGTACAATATAGACTTCTCAAGACCAAGGTGCAAATTTATGTTTGACAGTGCTGGTCTGAATTTTAGGCCAGCTGCAGAAATTTGGGGGATTTTCTCTTCCCCCTTTCCCATGAAATTGAACTTGCCAATATTTGTTGTTTGTTAGTAGATCTCTGGAACTCTTCTCTTTTTTTCTTTTTTTTTTCTTTTCTTTTTTTTCTTCTGTACTTTTGGATTACTTTGTATAAATGTGTCCCAGAAAAAGTAGGCACTTAGAGTTAGCAAACGTATTCATGAAACTGTAGAAGGATGAGACTGGAAAAATGTGCTTTTGGGTTGTTTGGCAATGTACTACCAGCTTTTTTCATTGACGAGATATATTGCAGAGAAAAAAAATCAAATTCTCTTTAAAATACCTTCTTTTCAGTGAGCACTGGAAGAAAAAAACAAAACAAAAATGCAAAACCCCACACACCAAGAAACCACAACACAATGCCTCCTGTCACAGAAGCTTTTTCCTCTGTTTGCAAATATTTTTTGTTTGTGCAGCTCAGGAAGATGTGTGTTCCCAGAATCTGCATATGGGAGGGAACACTTTGTAAAATTTTTAAGAAATAACTTCATTTTTTTTCAATAAAACTTTATTTTTACAAGCTTCTTTAAAGAATGACATTGAGTCTTAACTGATGAAGAAGACAAGTGGTGGAGGACACAGCCTTCTGCTACAGATAAAGTCAAAATAAAAGCTCAATGTATTTAAAAAAAAAACCCTGAATCCAAACAAACAAAAAAGCCACCACACACACACAGCCCTCCAACCCAATTTGAATTATTGGATGATGTGCTTCTAGTGGTTTAGTGGCAGAGGGGGGCAGTATTGCACAAAGAAGTTGGCTTTCGAGTCGAAGACCAGTGGCTTTGTTAGAAATAGGTAGATCTTTTATTGTCTGGTAACATCATTCCTGTTGGCCACTCTTTCACAGATACAGAGGATTTCTTCCTTGTAACCATCACTCTTGTTCCCTAAAGCAATACTGTCATGGATTGATGATGTAATTTGTCAATAGTTCTCCTTTTTGGACCTCAGCTGGTACCTGTGTTCTGTGCTGCTGCATGGACATAAAAGCTCGCTTAAGGTTAGGTGCTGTGCTCTAAAGTGACTCCATAGTGTATAGTCATATCACTGCTCCTCCAGAACTTTCCTGGGCTTTGATGAGCAATTAACATCTGTGTAGTAGCCCAAGAAGTTGATGGTTATTTTTGGACACAGATTTAAAAAAAACAAACCCCAAAACAATCACATTTAGAGCTCCTATTAAACTATAAGGAATAATGAAACAAATTTATCTGGCAAGCTTCTTTAAAATATGAATTTGCCAAGCTGTACAGACTTTAAAATGTGGTTTTAAGTAAGGTTGTTGACTTTAAATCTGGTCTGAGTGCTTTGCTAAATAAAGGAATCAAAGTAGAGCTTCTGCAAATGTTGTTAGAAGACAGCAAACATTTTTTGGTCAAACCCATTTGAACAGTACTCTGTTCTTAAATTTGAAATTCTGGGTCTATAAGAGTAACAGCTAGCTGAAGGAAATATTTAAAATAAAATGCTTCAGATGTTAAGAAATATTTTAGTGTATGATATTTACTTTTTTTTGTTTGTTTTACCAAAGGTGTAACACCTACAAACAGAACAGGAATTTATTTACCATTCTTTCCTTCTGAGTAAAATCCTTCTGCTTCTCTTAGTGAACTGGACAAAACAGTTAAGTACTGATTTGGTGATTGACAGAAAACAGCACAAAGAAGTTGCATGCAAATTAGCAAAAGACCAAATTTATCATTTTTTTCTTCTCCCATTATAATAAATAATAAATAGGTAAATGCCATTCTTTTCTACTAATAATGCAAGTTCATTTATGGATAGCTGAAAAAATTTTTGGATAGTGGAAGAGGATATAGGCATAGAAATCTAGAAAGTTTACAAACAAAGTTGGAGTTTTCTTTGCGTGGATACAATAAAGAGCAATTGTACAAAACTGCTCAGTACAAGGCAAAACAAGAACTGTCAGTGAACTTCTTGTCTGTTTTCTGCAGACAAAGCACATGCTGCTGACGGACCATGGAGCACACCTGTTTGCTCAGGCTATGGGTATTCCTGAGACTCCGGGGGAGAAACTCATAACCAAGAGATCCCAGGAGAGATGGAAGAAGAACCTTGAGCCAGATTCCAACCCTGAAGAGTTTCAGAAGTAGGGGGGGGGGTTGTTATTTATTTATTTATAGATTCACATAATTTAATTTGTGCTGTCAGGTTTTTTTAAAAAAAAAAAAAATTGAAGGTTGTATTAAGACTTGAGAATATTTCATTTCCAAGTGTTACATGGTTTGATACAGTCTTCACAGTATGTTCTCAGTGAAAGTAATGAAAAAAATCAGTCTTTCAATGAATTTGCTCAAGTATGAGTGACTGGAACAAACTTGTTGATGCTTAAAAAGATTGTCAGTCTCTTTGAGATAGTAAAGGTTTTGTGGCATTAATGGAGGACGAAGTTAGAACTTGCTATTGCTCGAAAAATCACCAGTTATAGAAATACATAGAGCAGCTTTAACAAACAGCAGGCCTCACTTTATATAGTTCTTTTCCATGGAGGAATTGTGATTTTAGCAAATCTCCAGTACACATTTTAAAACAAGTCCATGACCAAAAAAAAAAAAAAAAAGAGAAAGTGATCTTAAGTAGATGGTTAGGTTTGTCTTTAAACTGGATTAGGTGGTTAAATGGCATCAGATCTTGCCCAGTAACTCCTTTTTGAGTGCTGATCGTGGCTGTTGGTTATTGTAGACAGGAATGAAAAAATTGAGCAAGAAGTTCTATGTGTGGTTGGTATGAAAAGTGATGCTATTGGATGGTATTGCACAACAGAAGAACAAAAGTCTCTTGAAAAACAACCAAGTCTCATGAAATACAGAGTAGGGTGAGGTGGATAGGAAAGGAAGAAAAATAAATAATCAGATGTCAAAAATGTTTTTTATGCCTGTGAGGTTGGCATAAATACCAAATTATTTTGAGCTTCTACTTGTACATCAATGGCTGTGGCATAGGAAAACCCTGTATTACATTACATAAATGTTGCATTACATGTTGTTCATCTGTTCTGTGAAATAGCAGTAATGAGAGAAAGAGAACTGAAGAATCTGTAGATCAAAAGGAGGAAATTTCTTCTGTGGACTTGTTAAAGTCCATGAAATAAGGCTATAAAATACAAGCTATATGTTACATTCAGTAAATTGCTAGAAGGAAAAACAAATTCACAAGGCAAATGTAAATATGATCTTGAAAACAAAGTGAAGTTGTTCCTTGGCCATAAAATCTCAGGCATAGTTCATCTTGTATCCAACAGAATTTTTCTTTTGATCCATGGTTTATCCAAGGACTGTGTGGTATTATTATTCATTACAAAGAATTATGAGGATGACTTAGCTCCCTGCTGCCACTTGGTATCCTGGATATGTAAGTTGGGTTGGCATGGCATTTGGGTCTCCATTCATTCTGTATAACTACTTAATTATTTTTTTCCTTATAATAGTGTTAGACATCTCCAATTTCAGCATTACCTTCTTCTGGAATATATGCTAATAGAAGGTTTGTGTACTTCTGAAAAAACTTCAAGACTTTTTCTTGTCTTAGCCAGGCTGTTTTTTTCCTGACAACCAGTGCCAAAAACATCAGCACAGATTCACAAAGTTGAAGAAAGTCTTTTTTTTTATGTGAGCCCAGTTATTCCTGTATCACTCGTGGAATATTCTTTTTCCCCATTATGTCCACAGTGATGATGCAGAAACTTGCCTGAGGTGAACAGGCAGAGGTGAAGTAGTGTTAGTCAGAGGCAACATAATACCAGATCATACTGGGAATTTGAAAGTTGGTGTGTGCTTTGCTTCCAGTCCTCTGGTCCTCAGAATGTTGGAAACCTTGGGGCTTCACAGTTTCCAAGCAAAGCTTGGTGGCTCTAGAAGAGACACCTTCCTCTTCTGCTGCTTAGAAGCCTGCATTCACTTATGCTGAAAGCTTATGATTCCATTGCACTTACCACATGGCATCTTGTACATTTTTTGCTGAGAAAAAGGTGTGGTTTGTTTTATCTTCAGTCACTCAATCCAGAGATTCTGAACATACCTTTGTCAGGAATTGCTGGAGACTGCTTGAGAACCCCACAGAAGGGGAGTTGAGTCTGGTTGTAAGGTAGCAGTGGGCTACTAGCCCCTCTGTGAATCACAGTGCAAGAGTAACTAGAGGAGGTATTAACAAGGACTCTTGACAGGAATTGATAGAATCCTTACTACTGATGCAGGCAAAAGGGAATGAACAAACCTGGGTGATACATTCTGTATCACAGTGCACGCAGTACATCAGAATAATTCTTGATTGAACAAAATCATTACTACTAATAGCATCTGCTGGTATACTACAGGTACTTGTTGAAGTTCTTGCTCCTGTCACTGACTAACAATAGATGATTATAATATGATATCTCAGACAGCTTTGCCTGACCTGATAATGTTTCTGAGTCAACTAGTTGTGCAGCAAATTGTTGATACCTTCCTTGCCTTTGTTCTGAAGATGAGCAAAGAAAAGCACGTGACACTGAAGCAATAAAAAAGTTTAAAGAGACAGTAAGAAATAGAGCGTAGCTGTCTTTTTTGCTCCACCGCAGGTAAGGTATGTTGGATGCATTCACTTTGTTATTTATTGCCAGTTGAGCTCTTGCATGAATACATAGAGCTGTTATGTGATCTGTGTACTTTAATTATTCTCACAGTTTCTTAAGATAAATATATACCTAGGAAAATGTACATGTGGATGTACCTTTCTTAATTTCTCAGGAGACTCTAACTTGAGGATTGAAGGGTGCTGCTACATGAGTGTGCAAGGGAATACTGAAATTATTAATATTCTTTTCAGCAAATAATTTGTAACAGATGGATGGGTGGGAAGTCCATCTGCATCATCATATAGTTTGCAGTGAGGTCTGTCTGCACGTAAATGTCAGAGCAGTTTGTAAGGCCTGTGATTCATCAGTCAACTTTAAATTGCTGTGAATGAAGTTTAGGGACTGACAATATGATATTTTACATAAGCAGGAGGAAACAGGAAGTTGGTTCTCTGAGAAATTGAGTGTGGGTTTCATGGTAGGCAAAGACTTTGACTTAAATAGCTTGGATTTTGTGAGGCTTTAGAGAGATCCTCACCAGTGCCCAGGCAACTTCCAAAGGTATTCCTGATCCAGTCACCTGTTGGGCAATTCCTTGAAGGCTTGTTACAAATTCTTTTCCTGTGTGGAGAGATTTAGAATTTTCAGTATACACCTCCTAGCCAGATCCTGGTTTATGTTTCTGTGTGAATTGCCAAGACTGGAATATGTGGACACTCATACTGCTGTTTCTCAGTAATGTCTTGCTTCTCAGTGCAGTAACTGTTACAGTAAATTACAATAGCCTTTTCTTCTCTGAGTATGAATACACATGGATATTTTAAGCAGCCTGTTATAGATGACTTTTCTGTGCTGAAGAAATAAAGCAGTAGTTGAGACTTTTATTTTCTTCAGTGCATGAAGATTTTAAGCTGATGTGCAGTTTCAACAGATTCTACTGGTGAAGTGATTTAAACATCAAGATTGCATAGCTGCAGAGTACAAAGACAAAAGTACGTATTAATGATGTGTTGTGAACAATACTAGTTGAAAGGCATATAAATAACTTTTATTTTTGGTGGCATTCAAACATTTAGGGGAATAAGGAAGAGGAAAGAGGAGGAACAGGAAGGAAATGATTCAGTGCATGCATAACATTATTGTCCTTTTCTGTATTCATTCGTTTACATGCATTGTCATTAATAATCACAATTAACCTCCTATTGAGACAGTGGAAACAGTTCTTGCTTCTTTGAGTTGCTGTTTAGAAGCAAGTTGTGTCAGGTGTGTTGCAGACAAAAAACTCTACTCCAGAACTATGATGGCTGGAAATATTTCTGCCCTGTGTGCTTTTGTTTTGTGTGTTTATTTCTCCCCAAGTCAAAGTTTCCATGCTATGAAGGTAAACAAATGATAGGGATAAATAATTTGTTTTCTACTCTGTAAATTTATGAGACTTGTTGCATTATTGCTTGTTATTTTTGTTATTTTTGTAATGAGAAGCATGGTAAAAAATACCTTTATGATGAGCAATAATTTTTTTTGCAGTGATCTTTTTTTAAAGCTACCTGGAAAATAAATGCAACATGCTTTGGCAGGTATGCTTTAGTTCTACCTAATTTTGTGAACTGTTTTTCTTGGCAGAGACCTTGGAACGGTCGGTGCTGTTGCTATAGACAGTGAAGGAAATTTAGCTTGTGCAACATCCACTGGAGGACTCTCTAATAAACTGATTGGCCGTGTTGGTGACACAGCATGCATAGGTATGGGGGGTGGGGCTCTCGCCTCTCATTTTTTGGAGGTATCTCATTTAAAGTGGGAAAAAAAAAGAGGGGAAAAAGAGTATTACGCATTCTCCTTTTCATTAGTGAAATGAAACATAAACATTGGTACATCTGAAATTGAGTTCTAACATTCAAATGTATCAAAGCCCAAGCTCTTTAAAACAAGATGGAGATTGCAAGTAAGGATGGGGAGTAGAGGTGTAAGTGCTATCATTACTATCATCATGCAGCACTTGTATGCCTGGAAAATGGAGATGGGAATTTCTTTTTTCTGTCCTCTTCTGAATGCTGGCTTTTTTTTTTTTTTTTTCTTTCTGTGTTTCATTTCTGTTCATTGTGATGAAGCTTTCCTTTTGTACATCCATGCTTTCATCTAAGACAAAAGATGTAGCCTGTTCCTTACTGAGATGCTGTTTTCTTGATACCTAAGGAAGTAGGTATAACTGTAATTACTGTTTGTTATATCAGTGAGCCAGAATTGTAAAAATGACTGTCAACTTGGAGTAAATTCCTGTTCTTAGAGAGCCCTGATAAGAATGCCTCAGAGCCTAATAGATGTGATGTGAAATAAAGGAAATATTTTGAGAGATCTCTTATCCAAGTATAAAGAGACACTTGAAATCCTTTCCCCAGACTTCTTCCTCTCATGGGACAGACTTGCCATTTGATTGCTTCAGGGTTCTACCATGAAGTTGGGATTTGGAAAATAATTCTTTTTAGCAAAGCATGTTCGAAACTCAGATAGCACTGCTGTTGGCAGTACGTGATTATCATAAAGCAAAGACTAACTTTCTCTAGCACCCTAAGTTGCTAATGTTTTGGTCCCCTCTGCATTCTGACTATGATTTTCAGCGTTGTTTCTGACTGCAGCCTTCTGACTGCAAATACCCTTCTCTTATGTAGGTCATGTTCAGGGCTGCTGTAGCATGGGGCATAGGTCTGTGAAGGACAAGTGTAACAGGGCACTGTTGAGCATATGCTTGCAACTTTTGTTCTTGCTAAACATCTGCAGGATTGGTTACAGAAATGATAGCTGAGCCTTTTGAAACGGGGTCTTTGACAGACTGGTTGTAGTGGTGGTTTTCCATGTGTAAATTTGGGTTCATTGGAAGGGTCTAATCTGATCAAGAAAGTACAGAAGGGAAGAAACTTTCATTGCTCTTTTATGCATCTTTCCCCTCCCACTGTACCTTGTTTATAGTGCTGTGGTATGTTCTTCCCCAGCTCCTTGGAAATACTTTTCTGAGGATATGTGCTAGAAATACAGATGTTGAACAAGCAGAACCTTGGTGGAGAACAGGGTGTGGAATGTGCCAACAGAACAAGGATGTGAGGGAAAAAAAAAAAGGGTGAGAGTGGGTGAATTCATTAGAAGTTACACTCCATGGTCAGGACTTGCAAGATTCTTTAGGGGTGCTTTGTGATGCTTCACTAGACTCTACATTCTTCAAATCTCTTACCTGCTTTTGTTCTTGTGGATAAATTCCCCTCAAACTTTGCTCAATTCACCAGTGTCCTCAACAAGATCTTCCTTCATATCTCCTCAGCTGGTAATACTGTGTGACCTGGCATTCCATAACCCATCGCTCTGTTGCTGATCCTCAGTATGCCATGCCTTGCTGTTCTGGAAAATATTTTCGCCCATCCCTGTGTGAAGGGCTGGCCATTCCTGCTCCTTGTACTGCAAGCAGATCACTAGTCTTCTAGCTCTCTCAACTTTGCAACTGACTTGATACTGCTGTTGTTGATCTTTCAAACCCAGGCAGGAATAACAAAGACATTTGTTACTGACACTTTGCTCCCAGCAGTACACAGAACTGCCAGACCCATAGTAAGAAATGTTTGATACATATTTTAAACAATGCAGGTATTGTAAATTGTATTACAGAATATTGCCGCCTTCTTTTTCTTCCCTCTGAAAAGGAAGTGGGGGTTATGCTGATAACCGTTCTGGTGCCACTTCAACCACAGGACATGGAGAGAGCATTATGAAAGTGGTCTTGGCCCGACTGATCCTCTATCACATGGAGCAAGGTATATTCCAAACTTCCTGTAAGCTGAAATAATGATAGGAAACATTGCCTAATGACAGGTTTCAATTTATGTACTATCATCCTAGAACAGCTGTCAGAAGAGGTGTTCCCAGGGGTATGTGGATGGGTCACCTCACTTTAAAAACAAAACAAAGTACTGAAGTATTAATAAAGCTAAAATAGCCTTAAGTGGACAGAAATATCTGCGCTGCTTGGTGTTTAATCATGCTTTACCTCAGTGTACATTGAAAGACATTATTGTCTGTGTGCTTAAGTTCTCTTTAATAATATTTTCTCAATTTTAAACTGAAATTATGTGAACAAAGAAATAAAAAACAAGTAAAAGCAAGATATATTTAAGGAAGCAGTAGCAGAAGGCTAGAGATAGATGATCAGAGCTGAAATAAAGAATAGGATATCACCTTTCTAATGAACTGTAAAGGTCTTTTTTAACAGCTCTGATTATAGCAACAGAAATGCTTTTCAGGCGTTTTAACGATGATTTAAATTTTCATTTTGTGTTGGAAAATATACTAAACTTACTGGGTGGTGGGTATGTGGTAAACAGCTGACACAGTATGTCTTATGTGACTGTAATATAATCTGACTGTGGGATGACCCTTTGGAGTTTTACCTTCATGAGTTAGTCTGTCATCTAAACCCTTGATTATATTACAATCTGTAAATGTAGCCAGATGACATACTTGTATTGCATGCAGTTGAAGAACCATTAATACAGATACCACCATTATTTTTAGAAAGCCATAGCTTTTGGGCAGTATATTGTAACTTGCTCTGAGATCAACTGAACTGGAAATAGTTGGAAAACTTTCAATTTACATTTTCAGTGGAGAAGCACTAAGTAGAGAGACAAGTAACAGCTGAGAACATTTTCGTTATGCTTTGTAGAGCTGTTTGCATATAATGGGTGCATTTCTCTGTAAATCTCTTGGCTAACGTGATAGTTTCAGCATGAAATAAAACATACACATTATTTCCCAAAGCTCTAACACATTATCATCTCCCCTTATTCTCTATATTATGTCCCTAGCTATTCAATTTGTGAATGCCCTTCTAAGCTCTTATTTAGTCTAAATTGTGTAAACCAGTTTCTTCTCTGGCTTGAAATTAACTGCATTGCAAAACCTATGCATTGATAGCCGCTATCTGGCTCATGAGAAGTCAGTATGAAAGGCAAATTAGGCTCAAATTAAAAAGGAGTGGTTTTTTGGTAAAAAAAAAAAAAAAAAAAAAAAAAAAAGGATTTAAAAAAGAAAAGCAAATGAACCCACATGTATGCATGTTTAATTGGTTTGCACTTGTTCACCCTGCCCGTACTTGCTCTACCTTCATTCATCCTGGCCAGAAGTATAAATCAGCTGCCAGGAAAATATGCCAGCAGTAGACTTTTTTTTCCCTCCTCCCCTCATGTTTCCATGAAGGCTCTGGAAACAAACTCTCAAGTTTTTATAACTTTTTGAGTCCTTGAACGGTCAACTGAAGTTGCATATTTACGAACAACTATAGAGCTCTTTTGTAAATCTGTTCAGCTATTCAGTAATTCACATAGTAAATATCTTCTTTTGGACCAATGCTGCAAAAATTTACTTTAGTATTTCAGGAGTGAATTGCTTTGCCAATCTTAACAGCTGTTGAAATCTCTGTCTTACGATGGCAGCTGTTGTCTTGATGAAAAATCAAACAGTGAAGGACTGACCCTTTGAAGTCAGTGCCACTGACTTGAATAGTCAGTGTCACACATAACGTCAGAGAAAGGAGCTTTATCCTGTCAGTCACCAATGCAGTGAATAATTCTGACTCTGCTGGTTTTGTTTGGTTTTAACTCAAAATTGAAGGGAAGGCATGAAGGTCAGTTTTTATTCTGCAACCTAAGCTGCATGCCATTATTGATAGTATATATCTTAGCACAGTTAGGCTGAGCCAACTGCATTCCTGAATCTATATTCATATTTGTAGTGAACTAGTATTCTGCAGCTATTACAGGCCTGTGTATATGATGTACACATTACCTTTATTTAGAAAATATTCTCGTTAATATGAATTAAGTGTAATGAAAAGATAAAGTTGCTTGGCTGGTCCTTCCTCTACTGTCTAGTACATTGAGTCCTCATCTTGCCTGATATTTTCAGAAGTTTCAGGAAGACAAACACTGATGTCTGCTTTTGATAAATTTTGACAATGTGAAGTATGTGCTTTGAGCTCCACTGCAGCCAGTGGACTTGGAACATAGAGGATGACTGAAATTTTTTATTTTTTCAAATCTTTTTTTTCCAAATTGTAAATGCTTTAGACCTAGTTTTTGAGAAAGCTTTTGACAAAGCTTGTGACAAAGCTTGCAGATTGAAGATTTTTGCCTTCAAATGATGGTATGTTGTGTCTTGAACATAGTGTTGATGAGTTAGTCTGTATCAAACACTGAAACTGAATTACAGTCTGATGCTATTTAAATCGTGTCCTTGCAGCAGCATCACACCGTAGCAGCTATTAGCAACTGGCCAGAGCTTTCCTATAAACAATTCCTTTGCTACACTGCGTATTTCTTGCCAGTTTAGTTGAAGGAGGAATTAAGTTTGTCTGGCTCCATGGAAAGGGGTGAAACTTAAAATACAAAATTTTAAAATTTATTTCAAGACAGGTACCATGAAGTTATCTTGTTCTTCTTTTCAGGAATGTCACCAGAGATGGCTGCTGACACTGCATTAGACTACATGAAGACACGAGTTGGGGGCTTGGGTGGTGTCATTGTTGTTAACAATTCAGGAGAGTGGGCAGCAAGGTTTTCTACCAAGCAGATGTCCTGGGCTACTGTAAAGGATGACCAGCTGCATCATGGGATTTATTCTGGGGAGAGGCATACAAAATCTGTTGATGAAGCACTTGCATCTGAAAGTTAGGGATTCTGAGACTGAAGGAACATTGACTGAGGAAGAATGAAGATCTCCAGTTCTTGCTGGAGGACAGTGGCAGTTGATTTCATCTTCCTGAAAGATCTGTTTTTAGTATTAGAGAAACTCCTTTCCATGCCTGTTCTCAGACACTGCTGCCAGGATGCTGTGAGAGACGAATACCTATGAACTAAAAACTGAATTTTAAAAACTGCATCACTCTCCAGTCTTTTGAGCAGTCATCCCATGATAACAAAGAGCAAACTGTCAGCAAAATACCACCAAATGGCAGTGAAGAGTTAACACCACATCATTGTCACAGGCTTGAGGTAACTGGCATGGAAAATAATAGTGAAGTAAAGAAAATAACTTTTCTCTAGAAATGGGATATGTGGTGTTTTCTAAAAAGTTCTATTTTATTGCATTCACTGGCATCAGACCTACAATTAAAAAACAGAGACCACAACAAAGTATATGTGGATAGTTAACAGGAAAGATATTATTCACTTAATATTAGGGGTAGTAATAAAGGACGTTGTAGTAATAAAGAAGGTCATGACTTCGATAAATATAAATAAACCATCAATCTTTACTAAAATACAAAGGTGATAGGCACCTTTTAAGTCTTAAACATGAGACAGATGAAGAGTAACTGGAAAAATATCTAAAATAAAGTGAGAAAAGCAAGCTGCACTACAATAAAACTGCCTTAAAACAACGTTGTTGTGTGAAACATTTTCTGGAGAGTTTTTCTTTTTTAAAGAAAACCTGATGTTCTGAATTACCTTTAATACAGTTTCTTCATTAAGATTTTGTATTTTTTAAAGAAAGAGCAAAATTTCCTGCTTTCTGACTTCACTACATAATTTCTTCTCTTAAAACTGTGTAATACTTTTACGGAATTTAGCTGGTGACTAGGTTTCATCTGTGGACAGATTTGTATGTTATAATTGCATGCCATCATACTGGGGAATGTTCCCTTTACAAGGTAAGCCAAATAAACATAGCAAGAATCTTAAATCATAGTTTGAAACTACTCATACCTGTGTCCCAACTACAATAAGCCTGAGTTGGCTCATCCAGAATGGTACGGTTGCCAAGGCTATCTAACCTTCTCTCTACTTTGATCCATGCTTTATTAGATATTGCAGATGACTTGATGTGGACAGTGATGGTTCAAGAGTAGATGACTGATGCAAAACATAACCATGAAGTACTTGTGTACTTTGTTCCACAGGAGATCATGTGGAAAATGAGGAGTTGGACTAGATTATTTATAACCCCAAAAACTTTCCAATACACCTTCCAACCGAAAAACATTCTGTGATTCTGTGAAAATGGCTCCTATCTGACCACAAGAAGTTCATGAAACAAGAACAGTGTTTAAGATGTGCTTATCTGTAGAGAGAAGTGGTCTTCTGAGAAAAAAATTAACTCATTTCCCCTTCTGCACATGAGATCCCAATCTTACAGGGACGGACTGTTCTCTGGGAAAAAAAGAACAGTATTGTCTTAGCTTCATTTCCAGCATGCCAAGGCAATCCAGATTTTTGTGGTCAAGATTCTGCTTTGTTTACCTCACCTGTCCCTAGTGCAAGATCAAATTCAGGACAGGCAATAAAAGATATGATCCCTACTAGTTCTGCCAAATTCCGCTTAGCAGCATCATTTTCATTAAATTGCTCAATGATTTATTTATTTATTTTTAATGAAAAGGAATCAAAATTGAAGGATGTTTTTTAGAGTGAAATGATGATACATAGGCATGAGTGTAGGCTGTACACAAGACAAGATGAATACAAATATCTTGTCTTTTACCTGCTTTATCAAAGACTCTGTAGAGGGCATGTTCCTAATAACCATTGCTTTGCTTGAAGTAGCTGGAGGGAGGAGCATTTAACCCCCTGTTTAGTGCAACACGTGGTGTATCACCTTTGTTGAGCTCTGGTTTGGTTAAGTTTTCTGAGTGGCTGCAAGCCTGTTCTGGTTACACTCCAACTTGACCAAAACCCAAGTGGTGGTTAGTGTTGCAGCAAGCACAAGCTATTACACCCGCTGGGTGGTTTATTGGCTAGGGTTTGGCTTTATGCTAAGCTGGACAGTTGGCTTTTGGTTAGCTTTGAACAAGTTCACATCTGTCCAGAAGGTACCATCAACCATAGCAGCAGTACAGATAGGATCTCAGGGTTGTCAGGAGGAATAATAAATGGTTACTGTGGTTAATTCACCTCAGCTGTTCTCAGGAATATAATGTAATAAATTGCTGGCACTTAACAAAGAGTATTACCCGCTGTAGGTTCTTCTATCGCTCATCACCAGACTAGCTGGGCACCTTCCAACAGTGCATTAAGCAGTGTGACTACCATCTGGTCTCTATGATTTGTTCTGTCTCACCCACTCCTCTATGTTCTCATCTTGGGAAAAAGTATCGGGTTTTCAAGAACATGTGTGTGCTGTTAGGACTTTCCAGTTGAAGCACTGCTGAGAATGAGGAACTCTGCCTGCGTATAGATTGACAACTCATAGATTGATGACATTTGATAATCCTGAGGCTGTGTGGAGTTTGCCCTGGAGATCAAATGATGTCAGCTCAGGCAAAGCACTGGTACCAGCAGTCAGGGCCCTGTGCTTTTCCAGCTAGAAGACTGAGTTAACACTCCTCAGAAACATGCGCAACTTCCTTGCATCTGCAACTTTGGGATCTTATTAATGTTTACAAATATCTGAAGGGTGGGTGTCAAGTAGAAGGGGCCAGTCTCTTTTCAGTGGTGCCC
>JANHFX010011916.1:0-28879 GCA_027560015.1 Chloroceryle amazona | reverse complement strand
CCCGGGGCCCTGTCAGGCTTGTGAGGCCATGGCCTCCCTCAGCACCTGCCCTGGGCCCAGCCCAGGGACGGAGCCACTGGTGATGAGTGCGAGGCGATGGTTCCCTGCCATCGGGACGCTCTGTGCTGGCCTTTTGGTGGTCCCCTGTCTGCTGAAGGGGTGATGAGCAGAGGTGGCTTGTGCCGATGGCGGCACCCTCAGAAGGGCCTTTAACGTGAGCAGGAGCAGCATTTGCACCGCTGGCATCTAGGTCGTCCCAGGTGAAGGGCAGGCATGGGCATAAATGGGTGCAGGAGGGAGCCTGGTGAAGATGGAGCTCACCTTTTCCAGGTTCCAGTCCTCTGGGAACAGAGCATCTCAGCAATGCTGCTGAGAGCCCACGTCCTGCTCTTTGTTCTCCATCACACATTTAGGTTTGTCTGAGCAGCTCCCCTGTGTGAGGGACCAGCAGCAAGATCCCAGGATCTCCAGCTGCTCCTTGCCCCCCTCACTGCTGAGGGTCCCTGCATGCCCTTGCTGATGCCATGCTGCGTATGGACCCCCTCGCTTAGCAAGGCTCGGACGGTCCTGAATGTGCTTTCTTTCCTCCCTCCAGCTGCTTTGTACCCTGGTGAGGTTGGGTTTTTCTTGCAGCAGATCAGATGCGATGTAATTTGAAGCTGCCTGGTGTGACCCAAAATGGGGAGAGCTCTAGCTGTGTACCATGCATGGAAATGAATTTGTTGGCATTTTGTTCCTTGGTCTGTGCTGGCGTTGCTACAAGGAAAAAAGGTCTGTTTTTTTCAAGGCATGCAGGTATTGTTAGGAAGTTTCTATGTGCTCACCCAGGAGATTGGCTTTAATTCTCTAGCTCTAGCTGCAGTGCATGGATTAAAGTGGCATGACAAAGCAAATCATCGGTTGTGTGTGAAGGGGTGTTTAGGTGGAGGAGGTTTTTTTGTCTCTGTCCTCCCAGTGAAAACAGCTCTTAACGATAAAACAGAGGCATTTCTTTTCGAAAACAGATCTGTCGAGTGGAGATATCTAACTTCTTTGTCCGTTGGTTGCTGGTGAGGGGCACTGTGTGTGCAGGTGGCATCGCTTGCTGCCTGGTTTAACCAGGTAGTGCCATGGCACCAGGTGGGAGTTACAGGATCATCCCAGCAGTGCACTCCCGCATCTGCTGGGTGAGAAGCTTTATTCAGCGTAAAACCTCTGACCCGTGTCTTCCTGCCATGGTCCAGGTGCCCTGTGCCACTGCTTGTCCCCCTGTCGTGGTTGCTGGCAGAGGAAGCAGAAGCAGACGGTCTGTTCATGTTGCAGTCAGAGCTGCTCTGTGGAACGCAGCCCCTGTGCATGGTGGCCTTTGTTTCGGGGCATGATGGGAGGTTACTGGGGACCTCCCTGTGCTTTTGCTATGGAGCGGCTCAAACAGGTGGGAAATAAGGGCAGGCGGGTGGTGTGTGCGTGGCAGGGGATGTGGCAGGAGGGTCCGGCAGCTGTTCGTGCCAGCAGCGTGCGCAGCTCATCCCAGCCCTGCCACTCCAGCCCCATGCAGCACCTTCCGCCTTCATTCTGCCACAGGAATTGTGCCAGAGCTTCAAAGGTGTGACAATAAGGCTGTAAAGAGCTTTGAGATCTTGGCCTGAGGAGTGTTTGTGAACTGTTAAGGTCCCTCCTAAATTTAAAGCAGGATGTCCAGGGAGGTTTTGTGCCACTCAGAGCTGCCTGTGCACACAGACCTGGCTTAGAAGTGATCGCCTGCAGGCTTCTTGCCTCGGCTGTCTGTTGTAAAGTCACTTGTTCCTTTGTGCTGAGCACAGCTCCCAGCAATGCTGTCCGTGCTGAAACACATTGTGTGTCTTGGATACGTGTTTATCTTCGGCACGAGGCTCGTATAGCTGCTCGTGGCGTGCGGAACAACTGCCTCTCAGTACAGCAAGTGCTGAACGCCCTGGTGAGGCTGATGTGACAACAACTGAGCCAACAGGTAACAGGCACCCCAGGGAGCGTGGTCTGGTACCTTTTGCAGAGATGTGCCTGAAGAGAAGTAGTTCGTGATGCCTCTGCCTGTATTCTTACGAGGCCACAGTTTAGAAAAATAGGATGGTGCACTGTGAGGAGAAGGGGTCGGTGGTGGGGTCTTTAAGCTCCCAGAAAATGCACAGAACAATAACGGGGAAGTTCTGGGGAAGATTCTTGACCTATTTTCTTTCAAGCAGATGTCACTTGTGAGTGTTTTGACAAATGGAAATGCAGCTCATGTGAAAGATAAAGGATAGGAACATCACCAGGGGCGTAAAATGGTGTTAAGACTGAAAGGACACTTTGAGATGTAAACAAAACTAGTACTACAACTGGAACTGGAAAGCTTGCAAGGGAGGTGTTGGGGTTTGATGGCTCATGAAGGTCACGATCGGCAGGGAGTTAACAAGAAGCAGATTCCACTCCTCTTGCTGTCCCCCTCTTCCATCAAGAGGAGGAGGTTTCTGCTTCCCTTGCTTCTGCCTCCTTTCTCCTGGCTTCTGCCCACAGTGCTGGGTGTGTGGAAGGTGTGAAGGGGGTGGTGGTGGAAAAATCATTGAAGTTAAGGCAGCCAGCTGATTGATCTGAGAGTTAGGTGAGGGTTTAAAGGTTAAGGAGAGTGTGTGTGTGTGTAACTGTGTCTACTGGGGAGCTGGAGAGCAGCAAGGGATGTCAGTAGCACTCACTAAAACACCAGAGGCATTTATGGGCTACTGAGCTCAGCGCTGTTGGATTATTTGACTGAAATGATTATTAGTCAAATGTCAAAGGAATGAGACCAAGTGGCATTTATTCCATGAAAATGACATGATTGTGAATTTCTATTATGATTTTTTTTATTATTTTTTTCTCTGCATGATGAAAACCATGGGTAGAAAAACTGAGGAGGGCAGAGGGTTGGGTTGTTTTTTAGCTTAATTAGCTTGAGTTGTTGAAAGACAGGCTAAAGGGCTTCCTGGCTGTGGAACTGGCAGTAAGGTGTTAGTGTGGACTAGATGGGATCAAGGCATGGAAATACACAGTTTCATCCCCTCTGGGATGATAAAAGTAAATAGAGATTGAGGCTCCTGCCATTCCCTTCCTATTAGAAGATGTATGCAGAGGATGCTGCTGAGGACCCAGCATCAAAAGGGGGTTTCCTGCTGGCTGGCACCAGAGGCTGGAGTGAAGCTGGTTTAGACAATGAGGCAGGAGGTAGACCCACACTTCACATAATTTTTACATCCCCTTGTAAAGCAAGAGAGGTTGTGTGTGTGGATCTGTGGGTTGTATGGAATCTAAGGCCATTGCACAATAGTTTTAAACCATCAAATGTGTAATTTGTCCTGCCTGATGTACAGTTGCAGTGTGTCCATCCCTCCAGTGTGGTGGCGGAGGCCAAGCCCTTTATTCAGCTTTTAACTTGCCCTTGTATGACAGTTTCCAAAGCTTTTTATCGGGTTTGTTGTGCTTTTCTGACTTCCCCACCCCCCTTTCAGCTTGTTGGGATGAGGTGACCAGCCTGAGCTGGATGCTGCAGGAGAAATAGTGGTTTGGGGGTAGCCAGAGTCACTCCAGACAGGGGCTGCAGAGAATCGTGGGGGTTCGGTTTCAGTTTTAAACAGAACAATCTGCAAGATTTGGCAATTATTTTCTGGAATGAAGTCTGGATAGTATCAAAGTACAGCTTTTTAGCAGTTCACCCCCAGTTAATGCAGGCTCACCTCTGATGGAGCTCTTGGGAATTGTGCACATGCTTCCTACCTCCAACGTGGTCCTCTCCCAGAGTTGCTGACGTTGCAGCTGATCTTGGATGCCCTCCCTGTTCCCCTTGGTCTTCTCCCACTTCCCTGTGAAATCTAATAGCTTGGATCACTGTCACGAGGAAAACTCGATTATTTTTTCTTTTCTTTTTTATTTTATTTTTTTGAGGGTTCTTATGCCCTTTGAGCTGAGGAAATACTACCTTTGCTTAGAAAGAGATTTCACAAACTCTCTTGCATGAGTTTGCGGGCTACATACGTGTGAGTGAAGCTTAAATTGCCTCCAACCATGCTGCTGCTGCTGCCGTGCTCTTTGGAGGGTTTAATTGCTGCTTAACTTTGGTGTCTGCGGCTGAGAGCGGAGCTGTGGCAGCACTGCAGGTTTGAGCCTGCCTGCGGCCACGCGTGTCTGCTTTGGAACAGGAACTGATCTGAAACAGCTGGCTTGCTCTGACCAAGCGACGAGGTTGTTTTGTGTTGTCTGTCCATGTCCCAGTCCCCCCGTCCCCCCCAGGACTTCCTGGCGAAGCTTCTGTTGGCTTTGCTGGCTCAGGGGTGAGCTTTTCCTCACCTCAGACATGGGATGGTTTGGCCTTCAGGCCACCTCTGCCCACCTACCTCCTCAAAGCAGCTTTTATCAGCATTAATAACACCTCGGGAATCTGGGGGAGCTCCAAGGTGGGAGTTTTTCTTTCTCAGAGACGAATACGCTTCCAAGCCAACATATTTCATGGGATGGATTTTGGGCGAGGTGGTTGCCAGTTAACGGCAAATGGAATATGCAAAGAAGTTGATTCATTTGTAACTGGCTGGAAGACTCCAATAAGGAAATGATTTCTGGCTACCAGGTTTTTTTTTGCTTCTGCTAAGTTCTGGCTTTAAGCTTCTTAAAGGCATCCCTCCTTGGATCTCTGGGAAGGGTTAGGAATGCATCATACCACAAACAGATCTTTTAGATGGTTTGCCTCATACTTACATTTGAGGCCATAATCAGATTGGCAGCTTATCCGGCCGGATCAAGTTTGGCAGGGCCGTGAATACTCAAAGGGCTGGTTTGTCTGTGGGGGCTGGGAGGAGGGCAGTGATGGTAATTTCATCCCAGCTACTGGTTTATTTAAGAAACTTTTTTTCTTATTCTTCTTTTCTCTTTCACATTGAGAATATAGCTATTGCTGAGTGGGGTGTTGATTTATTTTAAATACATGCTTGGGTAAAAATTAGATGTGTTCCTCTGGAATTTGAGATCCTGCAAATAAAGAAATGTTCTCCCCCACACCCACTTCCCAGAAGAAAGAAAAAGCTTCAGTGCCACCTCTGTAGAGCTGGCAAATGCTCTGGGCAAAGAGGCAAATGTGGGATTTCCAGAGAAGTAGGGTGTGGATGTGGGACCCAGTAATCCCCAGCTGTGAGGGCAGTTTGTACTGGGCAAGAGCTGCTGAAGGCTGGGTCAGGAGCCTTAGCAGGGGAGAAGGACCCCATGGAAAAGGCTTGAGTGCTGGTTTTTTTTTTTTTTAAATGTTTGTTAAAAATGCTTGCAAGGGTTTTTTTCCTGGGGTTGCGGTCTGCTGTTTGGTTGTGGTTTTGGTTTGTTTTATGCAATATTCTTCCTAAGCTTTGCTCAGTGTTTGCCATGTGGTGCAGGGCAGCTCTGTAAGACGGGAGGATTTGCGAGAAGCTTTCTTCCTCTCGGGAGCAGGATGTTTTCTAAGGCTGTGACGAATAGAAATTGGATTGGGGTCATCGTAATTAACTGACTGGAATACGATACTGCACCTCAGTGTGGTGATTCACCTCTTTCTGAGCCGTTTCGACCTGATAGTGCTTATAAGTGAGCGCTCTGAGTGTCAGAGTTGCTCCCCTCATTATGTAACTCAGTACAGCCAGTAATTGATAGTCATTAAAACAATTGCTTACAGAATTTCTCTCAATTTTATTATTGTTTTGACTTTCATTTGGTGCTTGTTGTCAGATGAGATCTGCTTTGAACCCAGCAGCTCTTGTGTTTTGTTTTCTCTCCTTGCTTTTGATTTTTGCAAAACAAATGACTTCTCATTAGCCACAGCCTGTGGTGCTGCTTGGCAAGGTGATGGGCTTCTGCTGGGCCACCCTTGGCTTCACCTCTCCCCTGGGAACCACTGTCTTCCCAGCACTAGAAATTCCTGGTATGGTCCCCATGAGAGCAACACCAGTCTTTCCCTCTGCTTGTTTGCTTAAAGAATCACAGAACTGTTTTGGTTGGAAGAGACCTTTAAGATCATCAAGGCCAACCATTACCCCAGTGCTGCCAGGTCACCCCTAAAACTGTTTCTTAAGATCTTAGTAGGAAGGTGTTAGAATCACAGGCTCAAAGGGAGTTCATCTTCTGTACATGTGGGGGCAGGGGTGTCACAGTTCGTATCAGTGCTGCCCAACATGAACTTTACTCTGAGGACCCAAACCATACAAGCCCAAGCAATTGACCCAAAGATGTAACAGGGCAGGGGAGATGCCAGCTTGGGCCTTTGGCATTGCTCAGAGTTGGACAGAAATTGTCTCTTCCTTCTAAACTTTGGTTTATGATGAGATTTCCTCTTTGTATTCTCCACTGGAGTTGGTACAGGGCGCAGAGTAAGTCATGAATGGTCTTGTGGGTTTTTGGGGAGGAGGGAAGAGGAGGAAACACGACTGAGGGCAGCCTTGGGGACAGCTTCCTCCCTAACGACTGCTCCATCCAAGCTCAAGTGGATGTCTGCTCCGTGAGGGACAAGAAGGCTGGGGTAATGTCCAGCAGAACTGAACTCAAGCAGTGTAGGGACTTCTGCAGCATGCCGCTATTGTGGGTTTGGGGTTGGGCTGAGGTTTTCCTCAATGGACACAAGGAAGTGAGAGCCTCCCAGGGCTCCTCTGATGCTGGTATGAGGCTTCCTTACAGCTGTGAGTGTCCTGAGGTCCATGCCTACTTTAGCCTTGCTTTGGGGCAGGGTCTTTCCCCTTGTCTAGGGAGAAAGCTGCTCTAAAAGCAGAGATGTGGGGAGGCTTCTGGGGAGAAGGTGTCCAGGCTGCCTGGTTCTCAGCACGCTCTGAGTGCTGCTTAGTCCTGGCCAGCTCCTTCTACTGTAACAGCAAAACCCCCTTTTAATCAAAATACCAATGATACCAAACTGCTGAATTTGCTCTCTGAGTGTTATCTTATTTGAGGCAACTAATGAAGCTGAAACGAGCAATTGGTGGCAGTGGTGTTTGCTGACAATCTGAGCGCTTGCTTCAGGAGCACCAGTTCTGGTGTTACCTGCGTGGGGCCTGGCTCTGGTGTGTCCCCAGCACCCCAGAGGCCACTGGGGTCCTGGTATGGGACAGTGACAGCTTTGAGGATGTCCAGTGGCACTACAGGGCAGAGTAGTACTGCTGTCCATGTGCCAAGGGTTGGTGACAGCTGGTGACAGGCTTTGTTTGCAGGCTGAATGTCCCTCTGTTAGGTTATGTTGTAAGCAGCCTGGTAGTCTCCTGTTTATTTTTTTTTCTTAATAACTCATTGTAGCTCTTCAGAAAAAAGAGCTACTGTTCCCTCTGCTCCGATATCCTTTGGTGACATAGCAGTAGCATTACACTGAGGTGGAGTCACTGTTTCTTCTGGGAGGGGTTTTCAGCTTGCCAGGGATCTTCCTGCTGCTCCTCTCCTCTGAGGAGGAGTAAAACTGAAGGGAGAGGACCTGGTGCTGGGAGCCACGTCATCTGGCAAGACCTGGTGGAGCTGATTGCTGACAGCCCTGTGGAAAATGAGGCCAGGATCCAGTAGGAAACTGGGCTCAAGCAAAATTTGCAGGAGGTAAAAGGAGCCCAAACCCACAGGTTTTAGGTACCAGAAGCTGTCAAGGGCAGGAAACAAATGCAGCAGGGTACAGGGCAGGATCTATGTGGCTGCTCTGTGATCCTGAGCAATTGCAGCATAAAACAAGGGGCTGCTTGAGGGGCCCTTATCCTGTTTGGGGAAAATATTCTAATGGGAAAATAATATTCGGTTCCTGGGGAGTGGCAGTTCTTCACCTTGCTCACTCTGTGTGAGGAATTTTCAGCTGGGGGTGTGGAATTGGATGTCCTTGTGGAATTTTTTTCCTATGCCTGCTAAATGGATGCAGCAAGTAGCTAATCCTATCCTGGCTACTTGGAATTCTGTGACTACTGTGCAGGTGGGAGCACAGCAGAAGCAAGCCTTGTGGGATGCATCTTGTCATGAAAGATCCCAGGGAGATGCTGGAGACAGTGGCCCTCAGCACCACATCTCCACAGCTCTGAAACCCCTCCAGGGATGGGGACTCCACCACTGCCCTGGGCAGCCTGGGCCAGGCCCTGACAACCCTTGCAGGGAAGAAATTGTTTTTTGAGTCCAACCTAAACCTTTCCTGGTACAACTTGTTGCTGTTTCCTCTTGTCCTGTCTCTATTTCCCTGGCAGGAGAGACCAACCCCATGTGCCTCCAGTTTCCTTTTGGGAGTTGTGGAGAGCAAGAAGGTCTCCCCTGAGCATCCTTTTCTCCAGGCTCAACAACCCCAGGTCCCTCAGCTGCTCCTCACCAGACTTGTGCTCCAGACCCTTCCGCAGCTGCTTTGCCCCTCCTCTGGACACGCTTCAGCCCCTCAATGTCCTGCTTGGAGTGAGGGGCCCAAAACTGAACCCAGGATTTGAGCTGCAGCCTCCCCAGTTCTGAGTGCAGTGGGATGGCCCTTGCCCTTGTCCTGCTGGCCACACCAGTGCCGATAGCTGGTTACATGGTGCAGTTGGAGAAGTATTAACATTGTCATGGATTTTTTTTTATTGCAATTCTAGTGAGCCTTGTGCACTCAAAGCCCCCCCCCTGAAGCCCTGTGCTCCCTCAGCTATGTGTGGCATCTCAGCCTCTTCTCCCTCCTGGTAATCCACCTCTGAGCACAGAAACGATTCCAGGCTTTTTTCTTTTCCCCCCTCCGTCACGTCTGCTTTGCGCACTCGCCGCTGCACAAGCAGCCCTTTCTGAAGGCTGCATGAAGGGTTTGCCAAAAGGAGGGGAATAATTTCAAGCGGTTCTAAAAAAGAAACGAGTCTTTATGCTTTGCCGGGCTCTGAATCACGCTTGTTTGTATTACGATAAACTGAGTTTTGACAGTGTGGCAGGCTCAGTTGAGCTGGGGAAGGCGCCTTGCTGTTCTCGCTCTCGGATCTCTGATATTTAGCTGCCTGCTTGGGGATGAGCTCATGTCTTGTGCTTCACCTCTGGAGCCTGAGTGGCTGCTTGTGCTCAGCAAGTTGCCAGGGTTTGCAGGTTGGGAGCTGCAATTTTCTGCCCCCCGCTTTCGTGGTTTGCAGGGTTTTGTGTTGGCAGTAGTTGGTTCCTTCTGTTTCTGGTTATTATGGTCTTGTTTTAGAGATTATAGCATGTAGACTGTATTTTGGAGAGGGACAGTTAGTAAAAGTGAATCCCGAGCTAGAGAAAGAATTTGTTCTGGGATGTGCCATGGGACTTTTTTTATTTTTTGAGCTGCTTTCTAACCTGTTTGGGAGGAAAGGGCAGAAGAAGTTGCTGGGAGAGTTTTGTAACCAAATGGCCTCATCACAGAAATACCTGGATTTGTGGCAGGGGACTTGACATGGAACTACACCAGGTTCTGCAGGATGCTCAGTGCCTTCAAACGCCGCCTCCTCAGTGCGTGACCTCCTAGCATGCTTTATGGAGTTACTCTTTGCCTGGTCAGCTCTGAGGTCCTACCCCAGGTCTGTGCTCTGGCAGCAGGTAGCTGTCCGTCCCAGAGCCCAGGGTGACTTTGTGGCCCTTCCCCGGGGGTGGCTCCAGCCTACACTGATGCATGTGGGTTTCTGTAAGAAGTAACCTCGCACTGCACCTTTATTTTTATTTGTTTGCTCTGGGTTTTTTTGAGCCAGTCTCCTGCCTCTGAGCTGTGTCTTTGGAACCGTGAGAACAGATTTCTTGTGTCATTAGAGGAATAAAAGCTAAAACCAAAGCGTTTGATGTTTTGAAGGGTGGAGGAAGAAAACCTTACAAGTTCCATTAAACAAATGAATGTTTGTAGTAGAGTGTTGCTGCTGAAGCCTTTGAGTGTTTAGGTAGTGACAGGAAATCTGGAACACTTGAGACAAACGCAATTAAATTTGGATAAAACTGCTTCAGTGTAATTTAGGTTCCTGTTAATGTTTTCAAACCATCCTTGAAGTTGTTTCTTTAAATCTGTTTTTACACTTCAGTGACAGCAATTGGTGGCCAGTTTGGAAATAGCCATACTTCACAGTTGGGAACACCCTTAAAAATACAACAAAATGAAGTTCCTGAAGCCATGGTGAGTGTAGAGGTGTCACAGTTGCCTGCTTGGAAGCTGGTAGGGTAAGTCCAAAAAGGTCCTGTACTCGCATGGAACAGGCCAGGAGACTTTTTACTAGCAGGTAAAAAACCCTGAAACTACTGAATATGGGTAATCTGGGCTGGTGAGGACATCCTGCCATTTGGCCCCACACTGTGTGCCAAGATATGCTGATTTCTTTTGGTTTCTTGCAAGGGTGGTCAGGAAGGATCTGGGTCCTCAAGCTTTTTTTGGCTGCCAGCTCTTTGAAACGTATTCTGGCTGCTTTTTCTTCTTCCTGTTGAATTTTGAGAGTTGGAAGAAAAGTCTTTTCCTTTCCACACTCCCGATGAGTATGCCTCTTGGTGGCTTTGGAAGGGAAATGCTGGAGACTTGCTCCTCTGCATCAGCTTTGGGCTTGTTCTTGGCTCATAGTTGACTTGGAGACTTCTTCCTTCTCTTTCCAAAAAGGGAAAATAATAGTTTCCCGAGGAGGGAATTCTCTCCTGTTCATTATATATTCACATCTCTCTCCTCTGGTATTTCCTGCACTTGGAAAAGGAGCCGCTGACCCTGGGAGAGGCTGGTGAGTGGCTCTGTCCCTCAGTGTTCAGGGGCCAAGTCAGCTGGGTGCAAGAGGGGTGTAGAAACTGCCCCGTGTAGGTGTCAGGCATCAAAAGTTGATGGCAACTTCTTTTTTTTTTTTTTATAAATCAGAGGAAGAAGGGTTTGTTAGGCAATTGGGTGGGTTAAATGGTGAGCATGTCACCTTCTGGGGTAGGTAGGAAAAGAGAGGAGCTTGTTCTGTGTGCTTCAAGGGAATGGCTGAGCTGCTGGGACTTCTCTCTCTTGGTTTATGGATGATCCCTCTCCCGTTGCAGTTCTTTATATACTTGCAGGCTGATAGAGAAACACGGGAGGTTTATTCCCCTTTTGTCTCAATTAGTAGGTTTGATTATTTCTTCTGTAGCAGGAAGAGGTGAGAATAAACCAGGCTCAATTTTTTTCTTTGTCTCCTCCTCAGAAAGGTGTCTCCACTCTTGGTTTGAAGTACTGGCCCTGCAGTTGCTTGAAGCCTCAGGGACTGAGGTGATTGCAAGGACATGTGAACTGATGTCTAGGTGAGATTATATGAAGAAAGTGTCTTCACAGAGTGTTGCATGGTGGACCTCTAAAGAGAGACTGGGCCAGATGCTATCTGACTGCAGATCTGGAGCTTCTAGGGAGGCTCAGAAAGCAACTGCTGGCAGCAGCCCTGGAAAAGTGCCACTGCTTGTAAAGTAAATGACGCAGCTCTTGCACTGCTTGCTCACAGCTGACCATTGCTTCTACCTGTAACAAGGTCTGGCCCTTGAGGGTGTTTTAAAGGTTAGTTAATTAGGTGGAATTGCAGCAGAATAGAAACCTGCGCTGAGGTTCTGTCGCGTCAGATCCTCTAACAAAGTACAGAGTCTGTTCCTATAAACACTGCTGGAGCCAGTGTAATCCTGAGTCCTCAGACTTCCACTCAGCTTGCTTGTTTGTATTGATGAATCAGCAGGAGTGAAGCTTTGGAAAGGGTATTCCTGGTTTTGGAACGAGTGTTTTGGGCCTCGGGATCAGTGTGACCTTGGTTCGGACCACACCAGCATTCTAGGAGATCCATTGCATGAAGCAATGTGTAGTTGCATTCACACTGTCAGTATGTTAATGCTCTCTCAGCAGCCAGCACAGGGCAGGGGATGGATGTGGTCTTAGCCCAGACAAATGCCATGTTAGCAGGGATCAGTTCATTTCAGCTGATCGTGTTTCATCCCATTGACTTGGCAACTGTGCGGTCGAAAGAGGATGGCTGACTGGGGACAGCTCTTTGGCATCTGGCTGCAGGAGGTTCTGCAGTTCCAGCACGTTTGCACGTTTCCCAAAGATTCAAAAGTACAAATACTCTCTTCTGCTTTTAAAAATACTTTTTTTTTCTTTTTCTTTTGAAAGGACGGGTTTAACCTTTGTGTTTTTACAAACAAATGAGTCCCTTGGTTCATACCCTCCAGTTAAATGTGGAAGATAGAGATGCTGCACCCCCCTTTGCATAAACATGAGAGATTTTTACATTGCGTGCGCTTGCTCTGTTCAATGCCTGTGTACCACTGCAGGGCAAAGATCTGGCTACACGCAGAGCATCTGGCATGAGCCCTCTCTGCACTTTGGAGCATCACTATGTAAAACTTGCCTCTGTTTGGCAGTTATGCCTGTGTGGCACTTAGCTTTCTCTCTGCTGGGATTCAAGGATTGCATGAAACACACCCCCACACACCCCACACCCCCGCCGTTGTAAAGGGGCAGATGCGGTGGCCTCTGCCCCCTGTGCTGTCCTTTCATGAGACCCTTCTTGCCAACGGTACGAAGCACTAAACCCGCTATTGCTGGGCATGGCAGCCTGTCTGCAATGAGGGCCTTGCAAAAGTGCCTGCTACAATCCAAAGCCTTTGGATGAGAAGTGGTTCAAGCAGCCTGTTTTTAAGGCCAAACAGAAGATAGAGACTGGCTTTAGGCTTGTTTAACATAGCACGGAGCCTTGCACCAAGCTGGGCAGAGATCCAAGCAGCAGAGCAGCGCAGGCAGCAAAGGGGAGCGTGGTCCAGATGGAGGAAAAAGAAGAGGCTGTTTAAAAAAAAAAGAAAGCTCAGCATTGGATTAAAAATGAACTTTTATTTTCTGTTTGTACTACTTCAGAGTCCTTGGCTAAGCCAAACGTCCAGATGCGTGGGAACGATGTCTATGTGCACTGTGCCTGATCACACAGCTGATTAACCAGCTACACAAACTCTTTGGAAACCTTTTTGACCTGTTCAACAGTGCTGATAAAAAGCTGCAGCTACTCCTTCCCACCTGTGTGTACCTGGGGTCCTTGCCCACTGAAGAGGTGGCTGTTTTCCTTCTGTAGGCTTTCCTCAAAGGCACCATGTGGAATCTGGCCTTTTGGAAGCTGAAGCTGCAGCTTGTCTAGTGTGGATCCTTGCTTCCTTGCCTGATCCCACCCTGCTCTGTGTTTAAACTTGACTACAAAGGCTCCTGTTTCTTCTGGAGGGGAAGAGACATGGTCTCAAGATCCTCAGACCTAGTAGTCTCCTGTAATACTCCACTCAGGACAGGAAAAAAACTACCTATTGATTATTAATTTGGGAAGAGGTGGTGGTAAGAAGTGTGAGAAACTAGTGTGGGTTAGAAGGGAGCCGTGTCAGAGGCCCAAGGTCTCTCCTGTTCTCATTTCATCCTTAGGGGTCCCCAACCCGCCCTTGTGCTGGACATCTGCTTTTGAAGCTTTGGTTTGAGTGCCCCTGCTCATTTTTTACACTAAACCTTTGCCTTTTTTTAGTAATAGTTTTTGATAAGTGAAATGTGAATGTATTTTGAACTGCTCATAGGTAGCTGCTGCTTTTTGGAACACTCGAGCCAGTTCTGGCTGCTGCCATCAGGTCAGAGCTCCTTGAAGGTCTTCCTCTGGTGCTTGTTAACAGTTCATCTGATGTTTCGGGCTAAAATCAAGGCCCAGCCAGCAATAAGCGTGCTGTGTCACCCAGTCAGGATCTGGACTGGTTTTACTAGTTCTGTGGTCTTTCCCCTGGATGATCTGGTCTGTCCCTGTTGATTGCTCAAGTGGCCAAACCGTATGCTTAGTTCAGTAAGTCTCTAACATGTTGTTCCTTACCTGGTCAGGTCTCTTTGTGTCTTTCTAACAGCTCTCTGGCTTCTCTAACAGCTCAGAGTTCTTTTTTTTTTTTTCGCACATAATCCATGGGGTTGGTCCCTTTGGGGGCCTGAGAGTAGAAGACATCCTTTGAGCAGACTGGATCTTCAGCCTCGCTCTGTTTCCCATGGCTTACTTTGGCATTTGTCCTGTTCCTCAGAAGACAGACCACATGTCAAATCCTTTCCAGTGCAAGGAGGGAGCAACTTCAAGGCAGGAGCATCTGTCTTTGCTTATCGCTGCAGGTGCTCGAGTTCTTGGTGGGATCTGCAGCTTGCTTGCTGGCCTGCCTCAGGTATTTGGGGATATTTATGAGGAATATGTCAGTATTGACGACTCTTCTTTGTCTCCTTTGTATTTGCTTCTAGAGTCTGTGTAGAGTAGAGCAGGACTGAAATGTTGATTTATTACTCTCACTGTGGTGTCATCAAATAACTCAGTTTTGTGTTGTGGAGGGCAAGACCTGGCCCTGGTTGTGGCTGGGCTAGAAGCATCCTGTGGAATGAGATATCGCAGGGCTGCAGGAGCTGAGCTCCAATGGCTCTTCCTTGTGAGGTACCTGACTGCTGTGGCCACTGGAAATCTCCCACCCTCATTTCACTCCTCAAAAGAATTTATTCTTGGAAGTTGATTCAACCCTTATGACTGCCAGAATCAGAAGGAAAACTTCTGTCAGGCTCCAGGGTTAGAAGGAGGGTGCTGACTGGCCAGTGCAGCCCTCACTTCCTTCAGAGATCCATGCTTGAAACTGGCACAGTGGATATTTTCTTCTGCTGAACTCATCTGCTGGGCGGTGGAGATTGGGAGCATCCTTAAGGATAAAGAGCTAGGGCCTGGAGCATCCTTTTCCTCCAGCCTGGCTAATGGCCACTCTCAGCCAGGGAGTCCCTCGCCTCCCCAGAAAACTTTCATCCTGCAGCTGCCAAGCTTTTGGGTTAATTTGAATTTGGAGTTGTCACCGCTGGCTTTGCTGAGGCTCTGAATTGCTGAACCAATTTTACTGTGTGGAAGCAAGGGAGCTGTTTCTGTGCCCCGCACAGTGGGACGGCTGTTAGTGGCCAGCACAGAAGTATGGCATGGTGCTGGTCTACATGGGGTGGCTCAGGTGGAGTGATTGTTGGAGATAAATGTTGGTTGGCAGCAAATTTTGTTGGTTTTGGAAGGCAAAATGCCTTGCCGGTGTGCAGAGCTCTGATACGGAAGATGATGTGACAGAGATAGCGGAGTCTTCTCTGGAGATACTTAATACACACCTGGATGTGCTCCTGGGCAACCTGCTCTGGGTGAACCCACTTTAGCAGGGATGATGAAAGGTTAAAAATAAAAACAAAAGACACCTTCTGAAACATCAGGCTCTGGGATAAGATGAATATGCAGATGGCAGCAAAACCTTGTAAAACAAAGAGAGAGAAATAAATGGACCTTGAATTGAGGCACAAGAAATTCCCCCCTTTGTCATGTGCCCAGAAATATCACAAATGCTCAAGTTGTGTCCTTTAGATTAACTTAGCTCATTATAATCACAGAATGCTAATGGTTGGAAGGGACCTGAAAAGATCATTGAGTCCAGCCTCCCTGCAATAGCAGGACCACCTAGAGCAGGTCACACAGGAATGTGTCCAGGTGGGTTTTGAATGTCTCCAGAGAAGGAGACTCCCCAGCCTGTTCCAGTGCTCTGTCACCCTCAGTGAAAAAGTTTTTCCTTGTGTTTCTACAGAACCTCATATGCTCCAGCTTGCACCCATTACCCTCTTGTCCTATTATTGGACATCACTGAGCAGAGCCTGGCTCTGTCCTCCTGGCCCTTGTGCTTTACATATTTATAAACATTAACGAGGTCACCCCTCAGTCCCCTCTTCTCCAAGCCAGAGAGACCCAGCTCCCTCAGCCTTTCCTCGGCAGGGAGATGCTCCACTCCCTAAATCATCTTCATAGCTCCGCGCTGGACTCTTTCGATCAGTTCCCTGTCCTTCTGGAACTGAGGGGCCCAGAACTGAGCAATAATGCAACAGCCACTCCTCCAGTGCTTAAGTTGCCCACCTCTAAGTAAAGACCCCTGCCTACTGAGCATGAGCAGCACATTTAAAATGCACAGTATTGGCAGAGAATCCTCCAAGTGGGTATCAAGTAAGAGTGTGTTTATACAATGAGTATTTATAGTATAAATACACTGTACAAAGCTGTAGCTACCTGTGTGAGCTTTGTGAATTACCACCTAGCACCCTTTTCTGTGCAGAACTGGAATAAAACAAGTAATCAACAGTAACTGACTCTGTGTGTTTTGGATCTTGGCACCTTGGGTTAAGAACCTGGCTTTGGGACAATGGGAAGCTTCAACTAGATGCTCTCCAGAGGTTCCTTTCAACCCCCCACCCTGGGGTTCTGTAGTGTGGTAGGTGCAAAGAGTAGCTCTTGTTCGGCTGTGGTGATGCCAGATGACCTCCCTCCTCCTCCTCAATCTGCTTCCCTCTCTGTATCCCATGCCAGGAGAAATCCTTTATGGACGTGTGCTAGGAGCTTGGTCCACATTTGCTCTGGGCTGTGCCGCAGCCCAGGGGCCAGCAGAGCCCCTTTGGTAGTTCTCGCCACCAGCTCTTCTGTAGTCTTGGGTCTATGGTCAGCTTGAAAGAGATTGACTTCAAGTAGTTTAAACCTCTTGCTTTCCACTAGGATTTAAATCAGCTATTTAAGTCACATCATCCTCTTTGACTCGTTAATACTCTGCTTTTCTAGCTGCTCAGTCCTCAAGAAGAGTTTGCAGCCAGCTACAAACCCACACATTGAGCAAAACCTGTGGTTTGAATGTTTCTTGTTGGCCAAAAGTGGGAACCTTCCTGTGACTGTGGCTGCTTTTCACCTGGTTTTAGCTTAACGTGGCAGTTTGGTAGAGTATTAACTTTTGCTTTTGGGCTAATAGGAGTGTGCTGTTAACTACTCCACTCATGCAGATCAGTCTTCAGCTAAAACCAACAAATCTGTGACTTCAGAACTGTTAAGATTTGTCAACTGAAAACAGTTTGAGCCATAATCCTTGGGGGTTTTCCTAGTTGTCCTAATAAGGTAGAGTTTTTAGCCTAGTCATTAAAATGAAGAAATGGAGAAAACTGGTGATTCCAACTCAAGAATGAGATGCTGGAGCTGTTATTGGCTGTTCTGGTTCCTGATGCCATGGCAGCTCAGGTGTGAACAAGGCTGTGGGGCTTGGGATATGAATATCAGGGTAATGTCATTGTTCAAGCTCTTGATGTAGCCCATCTTGAATAGTCTGTGCAGCTCTGGCCTTCATCCTCAAAAAGGGTGGGGGTTGGCAGAGGGAAGTGAAACGTGATTCAAATGGACAAGGGGCTGAAACAGCTGCCTTGCAAGGGGAGGGTGGGCAGGCTGGGACCCCTCAGGAGGAGAATATGGCACAGAAGGGTCATGCTTGCACCTCACCATGTCTTTAGGTGGTAGAACTGGGAGGCAGTTATGAAGCAGCAGAAAGCAGGTGTGGAAGAGTTAAAAGGCAGCACTTATAGACAGAGCAGGTAGTGAGCTGCTGGAGCTCACCACTTCACTACTGCTCCACCCCAGAGGTGGTGGAGGTAGGGTCAGACACTGGTGGGCAGTTAAGGACAGGTGTGATGTCCTCCCCAGCATTCCATCTCGCCCTCAGACTGGCAGTGTCTCAACTGGTTAACGGTCGGAGTACTTTTTAAATCTGCATGGCAAATGCAGGCAGGTTTGTATCAGCACAGCCATGCTATCATGGGCTTGTGCTTCACCAGTTGTGTGGCTTTTGTTTGTTTGCATTCATAATGTCAGGGTTCTGTTGTTTTAAGAAATATTTCCCCTCATTTCCCCCAGCCTACAGCTTCATTTAAATGCATAGGTGGCTCTTTTGCATAAACAAGTACAAGTCCGTCTGCTCTGTCTCCTGTGGCACAAGCACCCATGTGGGAGAGGTGCCTTGCTGAGATACTTGCACTGGAGATTGAACCCCTCCTTGGTTCTGAGAAGCTGTGAGCTGCCCTGCCTCGCATGTTCCACATGTCACTGGGGCTGGATCTTTACAGAAACTGTTCTTTAAAGCGTGTTATAATCATCTCTTACAGGCTTATCAAGTCTGATTAAATGTCACTTGCGCTTTTGTTATTTATATACACCGATAACAAATTAAGCTACAGCTTTTGAACGCAAAGAAGCTACCAGATGCATTAACTGGAACTGACACATTCCTGGGAGTTGTTTTTATTAGTCTCAAATACCATTGTTTAACGTACGAGAAGCCTGACTCATCCAAGTCAATACTGCCATGGGAGTTTAGCAGTTTGATTATCTATCTGCCAAAAAAGTTCCCCAGAACACTGGAAAAAGATGCTTGTGTTGGCTTCTCCCTGTTCACGATGGAATAAGCTGGCAGGTGGAGAAGGCTGTGCTGAGGCTTGGCGGTTTCTCTCGTAGCAGCCCCGCGGAGGCAGAGCCGAGTGGGTTTTATGCTCTCAGCCTGGTGCTTTGCTCTGTGCCGGCGGTGCCACTGTGGGGAGGTGGGATGTCAGATTGCAGAGGCATCTCCTGCCTCCCCTCATCATGCTGGAAACCACAGGGACACGCGGGTGAAGAGCACTGAGCGTGCTGCAGGTGTGATTTTCTTCTGTAAACACAGACTGGGGTTTAAGAGAAACAAAACAAAAAAGAAAAGAAAGCAACCCACTTGCTGCTGCTGCATGATGAGCTGGGCAGCTCTGAGCACCACTCCTGGGCTTGGTGTCCTCCACACTGTCAGATGTTAAGTCTTCTCTTAGATGTGAGGTTTCCTTTCCTGGAAGGAGATGTTTGGTGATTCACTGTCTTTTTCTCCTCAAGAACAAAACAAAACTGAGAGATCACCCAAGTGAGTCAAAAGGCAACTGGCTGTGCTCATGGGAGCTGAAAAAATCCATCACTGCAGATCGCCCGAGGAGTTCCTTCTGTGCATCAGCTCTTGAAGAGGAGGAGAGATCGATATGTTTAGCAGGGCAAGAGCAGCAGTGCAAGCAGCTTTGGAGTACAGAGATAATCATAGACAGGTTTGGGTGGGCAGGGGCCCTTAAAGGTCATCCAGTGCAACCCCCCTGCAGGGACACCTGCAACCAGAGCAGGTTGCTCAGAGCCCCAGCCAACCTCACTTGGAATGGTTCCAGGGATGGGGCATCGACCACCTCTCTGGGCAACCTGGGACAGGGCCTCACCACCCTCTGCATCAAAAATGTCTTCCTGTTATCTAATATAAACCTACCCTCTGCAATTCCTTCTTACACCCTGCTTCCTCCTGCGCTTGTTCCTCAGTTGAAGGATGTAGCTCTAAAATACATGAAGGTGCCTCAGTATCTTGTAAAATGAGGGTCTGTTTGTGGTTTGATTTTTAAGCAGAAAATCATCTGATTTCTCAAGCTGGTCTCGGCTTGAGGAGCATCAGAGGTGTAAAGGATTTACTGAATGGCAGGCTTGTGTCAGCCTGGAAGGAAGGAATCAAACACACCTTTCTGAAGGCTTTGTGTGGACCATAAGAAATGACTCTGGTTGTGCCCTCAAACCACAGCCTGTTCTGTTTGACGAGCTCAGATCATCCTTGCTGGCTCTCACAAGTGTCCCTTGCTCCACGTGTGTGCCTGCTTCAGCACCCGCATCTTAATCCTCGCTAGCTGATGTGATTCCTTCCCCCTTGGGCACTGTCTAATTGTGAAAATGTTTCAATTATATGGCTTGAATTTGTAACATGGAGCACTTCATTATCACTGAATCCTCTTAATGGGGCCCTCCTACTGGGCAGCCTATTACTGAGTTTTCCCAATTAAAATAGTACCTCTTTTAAAACCCATAAAAATAAATACATCCCTGGTAGATAAGGACCCTGTTGAAAGAAATACTGCCCTAAATTATGTTTCAAGACTAAGCAATAGTTTTGACACTAGCCAAGTACAAATTAACCCCTTAGTACTAATTACTTATGTTCCCTTCAAGGAGACGGGTCACAGTTTATTGTCAGCTTGAGCTAAAGACAGTGAATTTCTTAAATCTTTTTCTTGGAAGGAGGAAAAATTTCTTACAAGGTGTTTCTCTGACAGAAGATGCTCTTTCCTCAAAGGGCTCTATGGGTAATGCTGCTTTTGTGGTTGCAGGTAAAGGACCTAACAAAGTACCTCGATCCGAGCGGACTTGGAGTCATCAGCTTTGAAGATTTCCATCGGGGGATCAGAGCTATCAAAAATGGAGGTGAGTTTGCTGCTTGAGGTGAGGGAGGGTGGGGAGACACCAAATCTAATGCCACAGGGCTTTACCAAGCTCAGGAGTCACTTGGTGATAACTGGCTGGGTTTGTTTTTCTGGAATTTACTACTCTGTGTTGGGCTGAGAGGTTGAATGCATTAAAAAATGGAGTTGAAGAAGGTGGTGTGGCAGTTGTGGTGGTGCTTGCATTTTTGTGTTTATCAGAAAAGCTTCTGTACATTGGAAACAGAGAAACCATTGAGGGAAGATTCCTTCTAGTTTGGTGTCTGCTCTCACCTATGGTTCTAAGGGGTGGGTTTTCCTGCTCTGACAGAGGAGCAACTCTTGGCCAACGTACTGCTGGAGATGTCTGTCTGCTGTAGAGTGTAATATCTTCTGAACATGGGGTACTAATGCATTAATCATAGAATCACAGTCTGGTTTGGGTGGGCAGGGACCTTTAAAGCTCATCAAGTCCAACCCCCTGCAGGGAGCAGGGACATCTGCAACCAGAGCAGATGTGATGTTGAACGTGCAAATAGGAAATGACCATACTTGTGCGTGAGCCCCTTCTGTCCACAGCGAGGCTTTTCTGCGATGTCGGCATTGCCTTCACGCAGCAATGAGCACGCACCATGCCCTGAGTGCTGTCACGAGCAAAGAGCTGGGAAGTCTGATTCTTTCTATGCAAAATGAATCATTCTGCGAGTAGAAAACCCTCAACCCCCTGCTGCTCCCCCCAGTTTGTGGACTGTAGGCTTTTATGGCAGCTCCCAAGTTTGTGTGGCTGGTGCAGCTCGACAGCACAGCCAGCGCTCAGTTCTCCTGGAGCAGGAAGAAATGCAGCACGCTATTAATTTGTAATAAATTGCTATCGGAGTAGAGCGTGCCTGTGAAAGCTCTGGCTTGTATTTCTCTTCAATAATTCATTGGTGTTGCCTTATATTAATTGAATGGAAAAAACAGATCCAGCCAAAGCTTTAAGGATCACGATTTATTAAACTTGAGATTGATTGGTCTGTATTTATTACAGCAGTTACGAGAGGCAGAGCTCTCCAGTGCTGCACATCGTTAAACAGGTATAAAAGAAGCCCAGTACAGAGAGTCTTGGAGTCTCTTTGAGTCTCACCAGCTGGGCAGTTGCTCACATTGAAGGGATCTTGAGGATTCACTGCTGCTCTTGTGATGGTCAGTATTGATCATCCCTTTGTAGGGGAAGAAGAGGTTGTGCTTGCTGATGGGTGTCCTTTAAACAAGGTTTGGTTAATTAGCTTGGGCCTTTTTTTAGCCAGAGATAGTTGTGTGGCATCTCCTGGTACTCTGTAGTTCTCTGGTCAGTCACTGAAGTGAGACCTGAGGTAAGCTCAGACCTTGCAGTGTCTGTCTTAATGTAGGTAAGGGCTTATTTCTGGAGATGCTTCACTTTTCTTTCCCTCTCCCCCTTCTCTCAAACAGTCTCTGAGAGGAGTAGCTGTGATTTTACTTATCCTCTTCTGGTCCAGCTTGGCAAACTGAAGGTGCAGTTACAAAACTAGCAGAACTTGCATAGTCAGCTGCTTTCCTTATAGCTGCTTTTGCGTTCCATTGGCCTTCACATCCAGGAAGGACTGAACTCCTCAGTCCTATGCTAACTGTTTGTGTGTACCCAGTGGCTGAGGAACGCATCTAGGACTCCTTGAGCCTGCCTCTGCCTTCAGTGTGGAGCAAAGCACCCTTGAACCGCTCAGACAGTGCTGAAAGCCATGATGCCACCTCTGCTGCCAGGAAAAAAAATTAATCTCTCTGCTGCTGTGATCTTTGTCTGGCCAGGTAACGTTGGCCATGGAGGGGAAAGAGCAAAGTGACTTGTATGCTACAGAACCTGGATTTGAGACTTACCTTGAAAACTTATTAAGAAAACTTAATAAGAAAATGTGGTCCTTATATATATATATCTCTGTGCCTGCTGCATATCAGTCTGATTGCATTTAGAGTGCTTTGGGTGGGTGATGGAGAGTGGAGAGCCCACGGGGTCTCCTGCGCGAGCTGGTGAACCTCTGTTCTTGGTCCCTGCTCCGCACTGTTGGTCAGCAGCAGGCTGGCATGGGGATTGCCCAGGTATGGGGAGGCAGTCTTAGAGAAGCTGTGGGGACAGCTGCAGCTCCTCGCAGCCTGCTATGGACCAGCCCTTCCTGCTCATGGGGTGGTCTGGCCGCTGGGATGCCCTTGTCCTCCTTCTGTTCCACGAAGTGTGTGATTCACCTGCTTTTGAAATTGGAGTGAAGGGTGCCTGGGCTACTGGCTGGTCCTGAAATGTGTAAATAGAAAATTAGGGTCTGAAACCATGGAGCAAACACTGGCAGTGAGTCAGGGATGATAAATAACTTGGAAAAGTGGAATGTTATGGCCTTGTATTGTAAAACTTGAGAAGCTGACAATGTGGTGGAGGCAGTAATGATGCTGATTTGAATGAGGAGACCATGTTCTAGAGCATGCTTAAAGAAGCCAGATAAGGTTGCCAGGATCACAGCAATGATCCGAGGGTGGAACCCTCTGCTGGGAGGCCAGGCTGGGAGAGTTGGGGTTCTTCAGCCTGGAGAAGAGAAGGCTCTGGGGAGACCTTCTTGTGGCCTTTCAGGACTTTGAGGGGCCTGTCAGAAAGACGGGGACAGACTTCTGATCAGGGCCTGTTGGGACAGGACAAGGGGTGATGGCTTCAAACTAAAAGAGGAAGATTTAGACTGGAGAGAAGGAAGCAATGTTTTACGTGGAAGGTGGTGAGACCCTGGCCCAGGTTGCCCAGAGAGGTGTTTGATGCCCCATCCCTGGAACCATTCCAGGTGAGGTTGTCTAGGGCTCTGAGCACCCTCCTCTAGTTGCAGATGTCCCTGCTCCCTGCAGGGGGGTTGGACTAAATGACCTTTAAGGGTCCTTTCCCACCCAAACCAGCCCATGATTCTATGAGATGTGTAGTGCCTGGAGAATCCCCAGCTGGAGGAGAACCTGGTGCACATCAGATAAGATGTCCCATGGGATCTACCAGTCTGCATGGGGATGAAATGGAGAGTGAGGTGCTGCATGCACCATGTTTAGAAGGTGCAGCTCATGGGGGATATTCTCTTTGAGAAGCAGGGATGAGGGATTGTGTGTAAGCCACTGGGAAGACTCAGACCGGGTGGCAGGTCTCTGTCTGTTAGTAAGTCAAGGAGCTGACCATGGGACAGGGGGTGGTGATGATATGGTGTCTGTAATCTGAAGCTAAGGTGCCTGGATCAAAGAGCAGCTCCAGTTGCTGTGTGTTGGGTGCAGGAGCTGCTGGAGAGGGAGTTAGTTGGCAAAGATGAAGTAGGGGCAGTGTCAGCCACATCTGGATGCAGACAAACAAGGGCTGTGCTCACAAGCAGATTCCTTTGTCAGGGTATTTAAAAAGCTTTTAAGCTCCAGACACCTGTTTTTTCTACACAGGCCTCTTAGCATCCTGTAGGACATATTTACTGTCTCGTCTTCGTAGCAGACCAGTGCTTGTACTCAGACTCAAAAGCAGGAATGAACAAGTCCTGTAATTCACACACAAGCCAAAAAATCTGTAACATCTGTCTTCCAAAGGAAAGCCCACCAGGAATGGGCTCTGTGCAAGTACCCTCCCTACGCATGAGGGGATTGCTGTTGGTGAATAACAGCTGTCAGGCAGGGGAAGGTGCATTCCTGGAGCCCGTGGCCTTGTCCATCCCTTTGGCCACGGCTTCTGATCCCTGAACAAAGGGGCCCCTGTGCACCAGGAGCAGCCAGTGCATCCACTGAGAAATAGATGTGCTTATGAGCTTTGAGGACAGCCCAGGGATGGAAACAGTCAAGTCTTTCTTCAAATGCTTCGACTAAAAGCTCTTTGGATTTGTGAAGATGGAAGATCCAGCTCTAGAATCAACACCCAAACCTGGAAGCTGTAACCCAGTTCCTCCTTGTGGGGACTGTGGGTAGCTGGCAGGGGCGAGCAGGGACAAGACGGGGAGAGCCCCTTGGCAGTGCCAGCTCGGGGTGGGGGAGCTGGTTCAGGCGTTGGCCGCTGTGCTGAGAGACTGAGCCTCAGCTCCGTGGAGATACATACCCCTGAGGGGCTGAAGAAGAGATGTTCAGCAAGAGGAGTGTGTTCAGCTTACCAAAGGCATTTGAGAGGTTTCAAACGACAGGAAAAACATAAAAGTGCAGAGCTGGGCACGAGGCAGGGCTGGGGTGGGTGCAGGGGGGTGAACAGCAAATGAAGGGCTGGCTGGCAGTCAGGACTTGGGCTGGGCTGGCTTTGGGAGGCTACTGCAAAGGGCCTCTGCAAAAGTGACAGGCCATTGCTAATTGGGACTGGCAGCAGTGTGGGCTCGAGTTGGGGGGGAGTCTTTGTGGGGTTCCCAAGAGGATTTCAGTGAGCGTATCCTTGGACCAGAGGCTGCAGTTTCTGCAGCTGGCTTTTCATGTCCTGAAAAGGTTGGTATGCTCCTGGTAGCTGGATGCCAATTTGGGAATTCTGGGGAATTTCCTGAAAGAAAAGCACATTCCAGCTCTCCCACTGGATGAAGGCTGGGAGCATTTAATTCTAAAAGCTTACAGCCAAGGGAGGGAGCTGCATGTCCGTTCTTAAAGGCAGATCTGAGTGATTCATTTGGGGGTTGCTCCCCCCAGCACACGCCGACTGTGCTCCTCAGCCTGGCTGCTGGGGGAGCAGCGACATTCGCAGCTCCCATGGCTGTGCTGCTCCAGCGTCTCGGAGGTGTCTCTGATAGTGCTCAGACAGCATCTCTGAGATCACAGCTCTGGGTGCCCATGAACCACTTGGTGCTTGTTTGAATCTGCTAAATAGCATGTGGTGGCTCCAGGTGAATTTCTGGAGAGCCAGGTCACGGCTGCTGCCCTGGTGACACAGACCCACTCTGGCTCTGCAGGGTGCTCGAGGGGCTGAGCCCACTGGACTCCATCTGGGGACGTAAACCACGGTTTGGTTTGGATGTAGGTTTTTCGTTTGTTTTTTTTTTTTTCTTTCCTCTCTGTAGGATCTGCATTGCAGATGGGTTTTGCTATGCCAAAATGAGAGCTTTCCTTGCACAGGGATAATTCCAGAAGCCAAAGCTTATGTTCCCTTATATGCTCCCAATCCAGTAATTATTTCAGAGGCTGCATTTCTGTGCATCTTCAGTGGCTTCTCTCCCATACTGATGCTGGAAATATGGTAGTATTTGCAACAGGCTACTGCTGACATCCAAGTACGCGTTCTCGGTGGGGGTAGCCAGGCCCAATTTAATATTCAAGGCATTTGCTTTTTAAAAGGAAAATCTTCTCTGAAGCTTAGCAGATGGAAGGAGAGCTTGTGTTGTGCACGTTTGACTAAACTTGGGGAGTATCTGGCACTGATATGAGCACTTCCTACGTTTTCATCAGATCTGCTGATCTCTTTCTTCATGCAGCATTGCTGCAGTGAAAACTTTCCCTGTGATCTTGGCTGTTCCTAACCCTGGCTAAACCATCGTCGCTTAGGGACCCAGCTCGTTTGATGGCTGAAGGTAGGACAGATGTCTCTGTGTGTACAGCTGGTGTTCAGGGAGCGGGCACTGCCGTGAATGGGAAATCAAGATTGATTCATGAGCAAGAATAAAATCAAAATTGCTCTGATTATGTCTCCTGCATTTTGTGGCATTGCATCTTGCATGTCTCTGGCATATGTCTATGTGTGTACTGTACGTACTGGTCGTCGGGATAAAGGGTTTATGAAGATGAGTGTTAATTCTGACCCTGAAATGTCACTTTAAAATTTACATGTATAATTGGGAAGAAAAAACAAAAACAAAAATTCCCTTCCCTGCTGTTCTTTGTAGATCGGAGCTCTCTTCATCCCTGTAGCGCAGAGCAGTGCTCACAGCATCATCATGGTGCTTGTTAAGTTCCGAGTCCACGTGCTTGTCATCTGTGACCCCTTCTGCTAGGGACAGAAGCAGCCAAACCTTTCTTGGAAGTACAGAACATGTGTTTTCTCTTGAAATAGTGTTACTGAAACCACTGGGCCTGCTCGTGAAAATGTGTGGAGGTTCTCTGCAGAGTCTGTGTGAGACTCTCCCGGCTCACAGGGGATGGGGAATGAGAAGTGTATGCACTGGTCTGTGCTGGAGGTGACCTGCTTTGGTGGTACCTGTGGCCAGAGTGGCCTGAGGTCTCTCTTCGGCCCTCTTGTGCAGAGGCATTGAGAGCAGGAGAGGGTCAGGTGTATCTGGGGCACACAGACTCCTGTGAAGGGCCGGTGGTCAGGGCACGAGGGGAATAAGGGTGGGACAGGCACAAACTGATGAAGACTTGTGCTGCTGTGAGTCCAGCCCAGCTTCTATCCCCAGAGGCTGTTCCTCAGGGAGGGGAGGACACAGGAGAAAACCTGAAGACAGGTGGCAGTGGGATGTTTGCTCTCTTCCTCCAGCCCACATCACACTGTGTCTTTGGAGAAGTGTTAATCTTCTGCTCCCAGGAGCCCCAGAATGATACAGTCGCTGCCTCCTCGGGTGCCCTTTGCCAAATCCTCTTGTTCTCACACCTCTTGAAACAAGGGGACAGCTGTAGCACTTGGACACCCACCTGTGCAAGCATCACTTTGCTTTCCATGTCTGCTTTTAGTAGCCACTGGTACCCTCACCGTGGCTCCTGCATTGCCATTGCTGAGCAAACTACAGGCTGTGAGGCTGGAGGGTGAGATTGCTCCTCGGCTCGCCCTCAGCTGAGCCAGTGTGGGGCAGGGAGCAGCTCTGCTGCTTCTGAGAGCCATGGAGGGATGGGAGGTCAGCACTCCACACCTGTCCTCTGCCTTGGAATACGGTCACACTGGAAAGGGTAACTCCAAAGTGGCTCTGCTTGGAGGAAGGGTATTTACTTCTCAAAGCAAAACCAGGAATAAAAGCACTGCCCACAGAACTATTTATCTGGAGCCATGCAGCTGCTGGGATTTTGCAAGGTTAACACTGACTACAAACAGCCCTCACGCTAGTGTGAGTGGGGAGATTTGGGTGAGCGGGAGTAGCTGCTTGTTCCCCTCCAGAGCGGGAGCAGTGGGGAGCGAGGAGATGCCCCTCAGCTGTGAAACCTGTCCCGCTGTGAGGTTTGGAGAGCAGAACACACAGCCTACTTTGCCCACAAGCTCTTAAGTCACTATTTATTTCTGCTATAATATGCTAGGGGAAGGACTCGTCTGGTGATGGGACACCCCCTTCCCCAGTTCTGGCTCACCGCAGCTTTTTTTGATTTATGTTTCTCCTTAATGTGCACGAACGATTGGTTTTATTCATTTTTATAACTCGGCAGCTGGGTGGAAGGCTCTGTCGGGGAGGAGGTTTGGCCCGCTCGCTGCCTGCCATGCTTGAGCAGGGAGCGTGGCTTCCCAAAACCAGGCTGGCAGATGACGTGCTGCATTGACCTACTTTCGGGGAGAAGAAGCACAGAAGTGGTGGAGAAGCTGTGTCCGGAGGCCTCCCCGCAGCTCAGCGGTGAGATCTGTGGCAAGTTACTCCAATGTGCTGCCATAAAACTGCTGCTGCAGCTCAGCCGCCCTCGGAGGCCCGGCGAACGGGAGATTGGCACAAGCAGCTCCCTCATTGTGAGAATGCTTTCGTTGTGAATGTTTTGAAGCAACATGTCAGAGAAATCTGTCTGCATCCGGTGACTGTTGTGGAGCATAACAGGCTGCAGGTCCCAAATAGACACGCAGACCCAGGGAAAGCTGATTCCCAGTGCCTCAGAGCTGCCCCTCGCTGTGGCGAGGAGCTGACCTGCGGTCAAGCACCCAAAGTGTCACCATTTGCGCGAGGGGAAAGCACTTCTGCGTAGCCAGAACTCTTGCAAATCACAGCTGATTACAGAGTGGAGGGACTCCCATGTGTCCTGGTGAAGGAAGGGAAACTTGAGGTGGCTGCTCAGACCCTCAGACTGTAACCCAGGTCTGATAAAGGCAAGCTGGGGGTAGTTGAAGTTGCAAATGAAGAGCCTAAATTTGACAGCTAAAAGAAAACAAATGTCTTCAGCAAAGGACAAGAAAAAGCACTACAGGGACGACTTGTTTTCTTGGGAAGGTTGTCACTATAAAAATAGAGAGCAGTGTTTTAGTAGAGCCTTGGAGCAGTCCTTGGGACGCTCTCTTCTACGGAGATGGTGACTAAAAGGAATACAAAGGCAGCTTCTGTTAGAAAATAGACATTTCTTGTCATCCATCTGTTGTCTCAGTACTTCTACATCATATGTTTCATTCTGTGTGTTGGGAGTGTGCTGTTTTGTTCCACATCTGTTGCTGCTAATACTTCAGGGAGCCTGGGCAAGCCTGCGGTTGAGGGAGTGCGTGGGAGGAGGCTGGGCTGGGCTGGTGGCTCCAGATGGGTGGTGGCCATGGTTTCGGTCCTGCCTTGTTTTGATTTCTCAGGTTTGGATGTTAGGTCCAGAGTGAGGGATTATTAATGCTCAGCTCAGCCCAGGGAGCTGGGGAATGTCTCCTTCACTTTCACCAGAAATATCTGGCCAGAGGTCAGGTAGGGTTGGCTTCCTGAGCCTATGTAAAGGAAATTAAGTAGCCCATCATCCTGCCTCTGCACCAGCCAGCAAGCCGGAGCTGTCAGACCATTTATCCTTAGGAGTCCAGTCAATCTGGCATTATTAATGAAGGGATAATTACTCATCTACAACTTTTGCTCCTCCAAGAGCCCTTTTTGGCTCTGTCATGGCCCAGAGGCTTGTGACCACACGGTGAGTGTACCCTTGTGACACTTTGACAGGTTGATATGGCAAAAGCTTCTTTCTTCTGAGCATTTCCTGATCTTGCTCTTAGACAGGAGAGGCTGCGTGTGATGTGGCTTTGCTGGGAAATTGCTCCTAGTTGCAGAATGGCAC
>JANHFX010011915.1:27500-28611 GCA_027560015.1 Chloroceryle amazona | reverse complement strand
GAGGTGGGGGTTGGTCTCTTCTCCCAGGTGACCGGTGACAGGATGAGAGGAAAGGGGCTGAAGCTGCCCCAGGGGAGATTTAGGTTGGATACTGGGGGAAAATCTCTTTGCTGAGAGAGTGGTGAGGCCTTGGAACAGGCTGCCCAGGGATGGGGTGGAGTCACCATCCCTGGAGGGGTTCCAAAAACACCTGGATGTGGTGCTTGAGGCCACGGTTTAGAGGTCCTGATAATGCTTAGGAGACATCTGGACTTGATGGTCTTGAAGGTCATTTCCAACCTTAGTGATTCTAAATGGGGAAGGGGGAAGGACCTGTGTTACCTCCAGAGCTGTTGTTCAGGTCAGGTCTGAAGCTCTGGTCTGTCTTTCAGGTGTGGCTTTGCACAGAGCCACTTTATTCTGGTGGACACACACACAGAGCAAATACTGAATCCTCTTACTCAAGAGGAGCAGCTCCAAGACGAGGGCCAGTGGCTGTGCTTGGGTGAGAGGGTGAGATGAGGTGAGAGCTGCCGGTCTGGGGACCTTGGCTTTGCTGTGCCCTTAGCTGTCCTGCAGTGGTGGTGGCGGGGAGGGAAAAGGAGAATTACAGAGATGTATCCTGCCCATTTGTTCACCTTTTCTTTTCAAGGAAGCCCTTGTAAGATTTTGATTATTTCTGAACTGCAGAGGGGGGAAAAAGAAAAGAAAAGGAAAAAAAGAAAAAGGAAAAAAAAGGAAAAAGGAACCTCAAACTTTTTCAGGCTAGGAAAATGCTTCCTGCCCAGCTCTCTTTCAGGCTGACTTTCTTTTTTTGCTTATATTTTTCTTTAATGAGTCAAGCCCCTAAAATGTATTATTTCATATTCCAAGTGACATTTTAACATATATTTGCCTGACAATATGACACACACATTGGTTTTAATGAGGGTCTCATTATAAAAAAAAAAAAGCATCTACTGAATAAACCAGAAAATATTTTCACCTTAAACGTTGCGTAAATTATTCAGAAACAGGGCTCCTTTGACAGGGACGAGTGAGGAGCCGGGCTGCCGCTGTCTGTAGCGTGGCTGATCCCCGGGGGAGCTGCAGGACACCCCCCGGGGGGCAGCAGAACCACCCCCCCGGGTCA